>CAUYPK010023050.1:0-121363 GCA_963574355.1 Loris lydekkerianus
AAGAAGACAGGTGCACGGCCTACAGACATGAATAAATGCTCATAATCCTTAATCATCAGAGAAATGCAAATCAAAACTACTTTGAGATATCTCCTAACTCCAGTAAGATTAGCCCATGTCACAAAATCCCAAGACCAGATAATTTTTTTTTTTTTTTTTTTTTTTTTAAGAAACTCTCTTGGATCAAGTAAAGGCCCAAGAATGAGGTGATGAAGACCTTGTCATTGGCTTGGGTGTGCTTGTGTAGGTCTCAGGAGGGAGCCTGGGACAACTTAGTTCTGCTCTGTTCCTAGTCTTACTCAATTCTATTAGTCATCATCTCCTTGAGTGACTACTTTGGTTTTTAATTAAAAGAGAGAAGAACAACAAGAAAGAATAGAAGGAAAAGGAAGCCTCCTCAGTACAGTGCCGACTGTTGGGCCTGCCCCTGGGTTCTGCAGAGGGTTATGCTTTGCCACCAAGATGGTCTTAGCTGATGTTCCTCTTGTGGGGTTCCACCAACTATGAGGAAATGAGAAATTTTGGTGACCTGAGACCTCAAATAGTTCCAAATACCACTCTGGTCAAGATGAAGATTTTACCTTAATTAACCTCTTTTATAAACTTGAGAATATCCTCTTGTCCTATTTTATGAGGAGGATCTGATAGAAAATTTCACTGACTTTTTAAAAGAGGTCAGCATAGTCTCTCTGGGCTTTCGGTAAGAGGAACAGGTTTTAAACAGGTTTCGACAGGTAAGGAGAACGTAGGCAGATGTGGACTCCTGTTCATTTCCCTTTAGCTGGCCAGAAATGCATACTTGCCTGGTATGGTACATCCTTATAAAATGGTTTTGGAATTACCACTTTCAAAACGACACAAAAATCCAAGAGTCTATGAATGATCAGATTTTGTTTTCCTCTGGGGGGGGGAGGGGAGGTACAATATGGATTTGTTTTCTTCTATTATATTTCATTACATTGGCTCTCTTAATGAGGGGCAGGCAGCTCGTCTGGTGGAGGAATAATCTGACAGAGAAACTCAATCCTCTTAGTTAATTATAAAGAGCCTAGAGCCAAATTCAGGTCCTGAGGTAAGCTGTTTGTTAACTTTTCAGAAATGTTGAACCCCCAGGTAGTTATGGCTTTTAAAATGACCTAGAGGTTTGGAATATTAATTAGTATGTGCTGAAACATGAATTCACATTGCCAAGGATATTGCTCTGTATATAGTAACCAAGGACTGGGTATTTAGGTATTTATTTCTTTATTGTAGGTGTCAGCACATCAGGCATCAGGTAGATGAAAATAGAGTGTGTACGGTCATGCGAAGGAATCTTCTGGTATAAACAGAGGTTTAGCAGTATCATACTGTTTCCCCCTCCCACCTGGGATTTAATGTTTTCGGGAAGATCTGGGTTCTTTCTCTCTGCAGTTTACTGCTGCCTTTCTCCTGGCTGCCTACTCCTCCTCTGTCAGACCTCTTGAACCCTTTCTGAAGTCTGGGACTGGCTATATGTCCAGGGCAAAGGGACTAACCATGAAGTGGTCTGGTTCCTGATCCAGAACCTCCTCACTAAGTGTACCCTGAAAGTGCCTTGCAAACCTGAATTTAGTGTTTCTGGTCCTGGGGCTGCCCTTCAGTTGTTTGTCCACCTTGGGAATGTTTGTATCAACTAAACAAACAAAAACCAGTACTTCAATATTCCCATTTAGTTTTCCCTAAATGGTGGCGTTTTACCCTGAAAAGGTAATGAAGGTGTTTATAAAATTACTTTTTCCTGGGGTGGTGCCTGTGGCTCAAAGGGGTAGGGCGCCGGGCCTCGTGTGTTCACACCCAGCCCTGGCCAAAAACTACAAAAAAAAAATTACTTTTTTTCAATTCTTTTGTTTGTCCACTTAGGTTCAATGTTGGATATCATAAAATACATTGTCAACCGAGGAGAACACAAGAATGGAGTTCTGGAAGAGGCAATAATAGCAACAATTCTTAAAGAGGTTTTGGAAGGCTTAGACTATCTACACAGAAATGGTCAGATTCACAGGTATGGCATCTGCAGAGATGTTTAAATTCACCCGTTCATCTCTCTAGCCCTAGTTTGTAAAGAATGTTAAGGAAATGCATGCAGAAGGGAGGTATTGACGTTACTCTAAATTAGGTAGGCTGACTAGTTGGGAAGAAAAAGAGCTTAAGAAAGAAACAGAAGAATATGTTGTTTAGCATATTGTATCCTCCTTATAGTGACATATATTTGTAATTTCTCCTTTATAATAATATATTTTCTCCAACTTTAATATCGGGTGGTACCCAGATCAAGTAGAATGATTTTGAAGTATTTCTTCTTTTTCTACTGTTTATAAGATTTAGCATGATCTTTTTTTTTTTTTGAAATTATCTTTTACTTTTATTTATAAATTTTAGTTGTCCATTTTTTGATACTTAAAAAAAAAAAGAAGTTAACTGATAACTCCATACTGAATCTCAGAGTCAAAAGGATTCTATAATAGACATACTCTTAATTTGATAATGTGAATGTTACTTTCTTTGCATTATTATTATTATTATTGCTTAATATTTCGATGAAGCAATTGTCTCATTCCTTTTCTGAATGTATTCATGTTCATTTGTTCTTTACAAGGTTTTTGTTTCTAATCCTTATCTTAAACATTGTTGTTATTAAATTTTAAGTCTTTTTAATTTTTTGAAGGCAAAAAAATGGAAACCTAATTAATACATGTATATGTAAAAATAAAAATTAAAATAAAAAAAGAATTAGTTTTGATGAATTATATTGGTATCCTTGGGATTGCTTTATTTGCTTTCACTGAAATAAGAGCAGAATATAAAGCATACTGTGTGAACTCATTTAAAAAATTAATTAACATAACTCCTCTTAAAGTCTGTTCAGTTGAACTGGATAGCATCTCTAGCTTTCTGACATAGGCACTTCTGTTCTAGACATTGTGATATGTTAATTATTTTCAACACAGTAGTGAGAGCAAAGGAAGTGGCACTAATTTTATCTTCTTTTGTGACATATAATGCCAATTTTTAAAATAGACAAACAGCATAGAAAGTGAGTGCCTGATGCTTCAGGTGAGTTAGTGCTACTTGGGCTCTTAGGGATTTTTGTTACAAATTTTGCAAGTAAATAACCATTTCCCAATAATACTAATAGTGTAATCTTCCTACTCTGAACTATAAGTGAGCTATATATTTAATGATATCTACTATATTTTTCAATAATTAGAAAAAAGAATACTTTAGAATTCAAATCTATAAATTACAAATTCTCATTTTTCTTTAAGTGTTAAGATTACTTGTATACATCTTCTATATAGTAAAGAAATATAATATTATAATGAGTATTTATAATTGTCATATCCCCAGAGGAGATGATAGGATTCATTTTTCCAAGGGAGATGGAATTAATATGGAATTGCACCACAGATAAACTTAAGTGGAAGTAGAATAGCTGTACGTAGACAGTGCTTTAATACTCTATAAAATGCCTGGATTGTGAGTTCATGGACAGTTTCTAACTCTGAAACATAAAATCTTCTACTCACCAGTAATTTAATTAAATATGGATAATGATGTCATGGAAATTATTTGTCACTAAAATCCTAAGTGTCCCCCAGGACTAAATTCACAGGTATATCCTTGTAACTTTTAAAATGTTTAATATAATTTTAATATTATATTTATGTCAAAGAGCTGCATCATATGATATATTTTAAAATCTTCCTAAGTGAATCAATATAATAATCTGTACTCCACAATTTATTCTCTATTTGTTTTTTCTAATAGGGATTTGAAAGCTGGTAATATTCTTCTGGGTGAGGATGGTTCGGTACAAATAGCAGGTAAAGCCCATAAAGAGAAAACACGTTTTACGTGTTTATGGGGGTATTACAGTTTTAAGGAATGAAGAATGAATGAATGTGTGTAAATGTAATCTCTTTTAAGAATGTATCTGGACTGCCTTGTTTTACATGACATAGTGACATACGGTATTTATAGAAAGTTTGGGTCTGGAGGGTAACATATTTTCCTATTGTTTCGATGAATCTTCATCAGATCATCCTATAAAAGATGCTATTTCAGTAGGGTGCAGCCTTTTGATAAAGAACAGTTTTACTTTTAATTTTATTATATTTTCTTCCTCTCAGATTGAATAATAGAAATGTTTATATAACTGTAAGAAAAGCACTTTTGAAAAAGCTGGGTTTTTTTTTTTTTATTAATTGAGACAGTCTCACTTTCTTGCCCCAGGCTAGAGTGCCATGGTCTCAGCCGAGCTTACAGCAACCTCAAACTCCTGGGTTCAAGTGATCCTTCTGCTGCAGTCTCCTAAGTAGCTGGGACTCCTGAGTCCTTCTGCTGCAGTCTCCTAAGTAGCTGGGACTACAGGCACCTGACATAATGCGAGGATGATTTTTCTAGGCTGGTCTTGAACTTCAGAGTTCAAATGATCCTCCCACTTTGACTTCCCAGAGTGCTAGGATTACCAGGCCTAGCCCTAAAAAGGCTTTTGGATGAGTTTGAAAGTTTGAAAGTTGTACATACTAAAAATTAATGAAGAAGTGGCTGAAAGAATTGGGAGCTCCTAAAATCTAGATCTTATGTTCTTCAATGTGACCTAATATTACTATTTTTGGCGGTTGCTGGACAGAGGATGCAGTGAATGTCTATTGCATGAACACCCTAGGTGAGCACCTTCCATGCACAGAGCAACCTGAAAGGCCTGGGATAAAATCTAGCTATGTCAGCATTTATTTTTGTTTTACTCATTTCCATGGAAGTCTCTCTCAGCAATCCTTTTAGACGTTACCATTTCTCTCAGTGCGATGCTTTTGGCATTTTTGGCTGGATGGTTCTTCCCTGTACTGGGCTGTCCCTGTCATTGCAGGGAAGAGTAGGATGTGCCCTCTTGTACCCATCACCTGGTTTCGATTATTATTATTATTATCATTATTATTATTATTATTTTGAGACAGAGTCTCACTATGTCGCCCCTTTGTAGAATGCCATGGCGTCACAGCTCGCAGTTAGCAACCGCTAACTCTTGGGCTTAAGGGATTCTCTTGCCTCCGCCTCCCAAGTAGCTGGGACTACAGGTTCCTGCCATAATGCCCAGCTATTTTCTTTTGTTGCACTTGTTTAGCTGACCCGGGCCGGGTTCAAACCCTCCACTCTCGGTGTATGTGGCTGATTGCCATAACCAGTGTACTACAGGTGCCAAGCCATGGTTTTGATAATTAATCATCTTTGGCTATTCTTGATTTATCTGTCTCTTCCCTCCCTTCTTTGGTGGCTCTCATCATTTTTAATGCCTAATTTTGTTCTTGAGCTGTCTAGGTTAGTGCCTCATGTATCCGTATCTAGTCCTCATGAGTGGATCTTCTCTCATAGGCTAAGGACAGTTTGAAAGATGCTTCAGCTAAACAAGTGACAGCCGAAAACATCTGTGGGCAAAAATCTTGGGACTATAGAGCCCCAAGTAGTCAGTTAAGAAGGCAGGCTCTTGGCTCGGTGCTTGTAGGTCAGCGAGTAGGGTGCTGGCGGGTTTGAGCCTGGCCGGGACCTGCTAAACAACAGTGACAGCTGCAACCAAAACTATCTGGGTGCTGTGGCAGGCACGTGTAGTGCCAGCAACTTGGGAGGCTGAGGCAAGAGAATCTCTTAAGCCCAAGAGTTTGAGGTTGCTGTGAGCTGTGATGCCACAGCACTCTACCAAGGGCAACATAGTGACACTCTGTCTCAAGGGGGGAAAAAAAAACAAACAAAAAAACCCAACTCTTGTATCATAACAGGCTCGGCTGAAATTCATAGGCCGCCTCTTAGGAGCTTTCTGACCTTGGGAAAGTTATCAAACCTCCTTTAGACTCAGTTGCATTAAAGGAAGATAAAAATATAACCCACATCATCTTATTTTGTGAAGTCAAGGTTTGATAATTTTAATTGTGGCGGGCACATAGTAGGCAGGCAGTAAATATCTCCCTTGCTGTGGTTACTGTTACTGCTGTTAGTATCATTACTGCGGTTACTACATTTGACAGGATCACTCCATACTCCTCTGTGCTGACTGGATCATGTTTACCCCAAATTTTTTTTGCAAGAGGTTGAGCTCTGAGGAGTTTGTAAGTTACGAAAAGGTAATACTTAACTAATTATGAAATTTGGAAGCTAACTTGGCGTTGATCTTACTCTAAGCTGACAAGGTGTAACTTTTATGATGAAATGATAATTTCTCTTTAAGAGGGTCAAAATAGAAATGTGAAGGCAGTTCTCCTGCCTTACTCTGTTACTTGAAACTCTGCCAGCCAGCTCAACCCAATATCCTTGTCAGAGTAATGATCTGAGCCTTTCGCTGGGCCTTCTGGAACGCATTGTCCTTTCCTTTTTCCCAGTAGGAATTCCCTGAGGTAGGATATCCTGACCCTTTTTTTTCCATCTCAAGCCTTTGGGTGTTCGTCACTGTGGGTGGTGTTGAGTGTGACCTAGAATGTGGCTGCCCTGCAGGTGCTGCTGGGGTCAGAGGACGTCTGCAGAAAGCACCCACATGCAGGACGGTGCTGGGGGTGAAACGCACCTCTGTGCCTGGCCGTGTGGGCCATCCTCCGTGCGCTTTCTGTGTATGTGACTTGGTGCTCGTGCACTAACAAACTGCAATTGCCATTTCCCAGATGTGTGATGGCTCATTTGAAGGTGCTGTTTCTACATCTCTGAAGCTGTAGTTTTCTAGAATTCGTGTTTAATTTTCCTCATACTCACTGACCTGAGTACGACATTAAACTTATACACTTAAATTTAAGATTTCAACTTTTAAAATTTTAACTATAAAGTAAGGTTGTTGCCATCAAGCATTATTAATGTCTCCTTGGAACAGGGAGAGGTTACTGCCATCCTCATTTTACGTGAGATTGACTTTCGTGGTCAGGCTCTTGGTGACTGTTTGGACAAACACTAGGACTAGGAATCTTGGGTCTTTTGCTGGCATTGTTGTCTGGTGGGTGAAGTAGGGCAGGTGGGTGGAAGAGTTGAAAGTAGAGACTCACAGAAATGGTGCGAGTGAGTTTGTCCCTTTTTGTTACTACCTGTTTTATTTAGACAAATAATACATTGTTTTTACCTGGACTGTTTTTGCCCTTTTCCTTTGTATTTTTATGCTTCTTAGGCCCTGTAGTTTGAAAATTAGGCAGGGGAGAAGTTTATTTTTCATTCATTTCTTTAAAGAAATGTAATATATATTGCATATCTTAAGAATATTATGATGCACATTGCAGTTTTTTTTTTTTTAAGTATGGCATTTATTTAGTCTGTTAGTTAAATTTTTTTTTTTTTTTGACAGAGTCTCAGCAGCCTCATAGCTCACAGCAACCTCAAACTCTTTGGCTCAAGTGATTTTGTTGCCTCAGACTCCCGAGTAGCTGGGATTACAGGCGCCCACCACAACGCCTAGTTATTTTTTAGAGACTGGGTTTTACTCTGGCTCAGGCTGGTTTTGAACCTGTGAGCTCAGGGCAATCCACCTGCCTTGGCCTCCCAGCGTGCTAGGATTACAAACGTTTACTGCTGTTAGTATCATTACTGTGGTTACTACAGTTGACAGGATCACTCTATACTCCTCTGTGCTGACTGGATCATGTTTACCCCAAATTTTTCTTGCAAGAGGTTCAGCTCTAAGGAGTTTGTAAGTTACGAAAAGGTAATACTTACTAATTATGAAATTTGGAAGCTAACTTGCTGTTAATCTTACTTTAAGCTGTACCCAGAATTGCATTGTTTTTAAGAAAGGGCATTTTTGTTATCCTAATAGAAAACATAAGTTAAAAAAAAAAATATTACTCATTGTATAAAGTATGTAAATTTTCTTTCTCAGAACTTTTTATCGGAAAAGAGGAGATGAAAGGCCTGGTTTAGACCATGAGAAACCCTTGCTTTGTTATGCGGCTAACAAGTGTGGTGAATAGGCTAATATGCTTGGTTCTGTTTACTGTAGTACACATTCTGTGGAAGGATGCACATTTCTATAGACTGTGGATATAGAATCAGTAACTAATGTGGATTGAGTACCTCCTATGTGCCAGGCCAGCCTGCAGGTCCTAAGGACTCAGTCCTCCTGGTAACCTTACGGGGAAGGTACTATTACACCCAATTTACAGCTGAGAAAGTAAGGTACAGTGTGGGGAACTAAATTGGCCGACTCACGTGTAGTGAAGTGGTGGAGCCAGGCTTCAGGTTCAGGCAGCCTGACTGCAGGGCCTGTTAGCCCGCACCGCTGGGATTTCTAGAGGAGAACCCTAGATCGGCTTTAAGTGACCTGCGTTTGGAGAGGAATACCAATAGCAGCCAGGAGCTTGTCTACATCCTGCCATAAACCAACTCCACTGTAAGCTAGGGGACAGATTTAGCACCCTCCTCTTCTTTGCTCCTTCAGGTTGAAACACACAGTGTCACTGGTAAGGTTCCAGGGGATAGGAGAGGCAATCTTAGTCATCTTGTAGTGTAGAAATAAGCTCAGTTGTGATACAATTGCTACTCTGTTCCAACTGGAGAACTTGAGGTTTGATGCAGTGAACCTACGCAGGGCTTAAAAGAAAATGGTTTTCTTCATGTCATGTCCTCTGTGCTTAGAGAGACTGTGTGTCTGAGTCTGACAGTAACCCTAGAAAGGATGTGATTGGTTTTGCCGTACTGTGTGATGGAAGGGGCGTGGTTACGTGGAGGTCAAGCTTTTCCTACAACAAAGCATTTTACTTTCCTATTTGATGATGTTGTGTTGTCTGGAAGAGCTTGGTGCTTTGTCTGGCAAGTGACTAAGCCTGTTTGTCTGGAATTAATGAGAGATACTATTTTAAGCAAATAGAAATTCATATCAAATGGGTCCTTTTGGGGTGGCTACTATAAATCCATTTATTTCAGGAATTAAAAAAATACTGGCTACTCTTAATGTAGTATTAAAAATGCTGATTTTCAAAACATTTGCTTTTTGAGGAACTTTCTAGAAGCAACTACTACACTACATAAGGTGGATTGCATGGTCATTTTCACTTACCTTGAGATGCTCTGAGTGTTTGCAGGCCTCCTTGCCCCCCTCATTCACGTGTTTAAACCTAATCATCAATGTGATGCTAGTCGGAGGTGGGGGGGGGGTGTAGGGAAGGTGATAAGGTCACGAGGGCTAAACCCGTATGCATGGGATCAGTGCCTTTATCAAAGAGGCCCCAGAAAGCTGCCTTGCCCCATGTACAGTGTGAGGACACAGCCAGGAAGCACCATTTATGGACCAGATAGTGACACTCCTGACACCTTGATCTTGGACTTTCCGGTCTTTGGAACTGTGATAAATAAATGTTTGTTGTTTATAAATGAGCTTATGTGTATGAATGTGAATTTCCCATCCCCATAACAGAGAATTCAAATCTAGTACTAGGCTACCTAGAACTTTGGGAAGTTATGTTCACATTCATCTTTTTTTTTTTTTTTTTTTTTTTTGGCCAGGGCCAGGTTTGAACCTGCCACCTCCGGTATATGGGGCTGGTGCCCTACTCCTTTGAGCCACAGGTGCCACCCCAAATGTTCACCCCCATCTTAATGTATCTGAGCTCATTTGAATCAAACTTACACCCGAGGTTTTTCATGTCTAAGGTGCATTGCTATGACTTTGAGTGTCATTTACATTTTCTTGGAGGAAGGTCAGATCCTTATCAGCCTTGAATTGCATTTTTAGCTTCAGTCTGTATATTGAACACCAAAAACCCCATGACTAAAACTGCCAGGAAAAAGAATGACTTAACTTGTATCTAACGCTTAGACATTATTCTTCGAGGGACCAGAGGAAGGTGGTTTTCACATCCATAGCCACTAAGTCCTTTGTGTTGTCTGTGCTCTTTGGCCCTGACAAGGCACACTTTAATGGGGAGGGTTGAAGAGTTATTCCTTGTGTTGCAGGGAAGCTGCTTTTAGCCAGGTGATGCAGGCACCCAGGCGGCACTGGGGGCAGCCTTTGGTGAGTATGGGAAAGCTGTGAAAGCGCCCAAGGCAAAATCTGAGTCAGGGAATGGTGAAACCATCATATTTCTGAGCACCTTGCCAGGGCATGGGTTCTGACCCCATCAGATAGCCAGGTTCAAATCCTGGCATTGTTCCTTCTAAACACGTAACCAAGTTACTTCACTTTGCATGTCTGTGTAACGAGACATTAAGGAAGCTAACATAAAACACATTCCATTTTAGGATTGCTTAGCTCTTACTGCTTTTGTGTTGAAGTGGAGTTGGTGCCTTATAGTAATAATGAAAGGATGTTGCGTGGTCCCATGGAAGTGAGGCTCTAGTCTAGATGCTCCATCTGCCCAATGTTCCTCTCTTTTCTTTCTTTAAGGGCCTGCTTTGGTCTTCCTTTTTCTTTGCCCCATCAGTTTTCCCCAAAACACCAAAATGAGCAATCTACAATACAGACCTGACCATCATTTCTCATTCTCATTCACAATTTCCCTTATTTTTACCTAGATAACTTCTCTCTTAAGACTCCATAGAGGACATTCTTTCCCTGAGAAATCTTTTCTGATCCTTTCTTCCAGTACCTCTCCTTGGTGGCTTGCCAGTTCCCTGTCCATACCCTAGTTAGCCTAGTCAAAATTGGGTCTGTGCCTTCCCCTCTTACCTCCAGGCTGAATCCTTCCCAGAGGTAGTATCTTTGTCTTGTTCATCTCAGCATCCATGGACAGGGCCTGACCCGGGGCAGGTGTGTCCGTGCAGTCCCACTGCAGGCATGTTAGACACCGTCTCATCTGCAGGCTATGTGAGTACACATGGCCTGTCAGTCGCAGAGGGTGCAGATGTCAGGCGTAGTTGAATGTTCAAGCAAGAATACATCAGCTTAACAGAGGGAAGTGAAAATATTTTAAATATTTAAATATTAAATATGTGTACTACCGGATATTTTAAAGGCTGAAAATAGTGTTTTTTAAATGAGCATTTTTCACCTCTGATTTTGGGCAAACTCAGCCAGCAATTAAATAGTTGATACAGCTAAGGAAGAGTGAAGCAGAGGATATGAATTAAGGCATTGGGTACACCCGGGACACAGAGTACACATGCAAATTGAAATCTTTGGGGGGTACAAAGTGCTTTAGAGTGAACCCAATGTTTTTCTTTTCTTTTTTTTTTTTTTTTTTTCTTTTTGAGTTTCAGGAACAATTTATGATTATATGAATTGTGGTTTAATAAATTATGACAAAATTCTTTTTGGCTTGAGTAAATAAGGAAATTAATGTGGCTCCCTGAGTTTGGTATCTGGACAAATGGTAACATTTGGTGAAACCTCTAGTATGAATCAAGAATGCAATCAATTTTAGAAACTTAGTTTTCCATTCCATCTGTACAGCATCAGTGAAAAATACTTGGGGGAGATTTTAAGCAGCTTCCCATCCTTTTAACAGCTGCTAGCAGTTGTTACAGAAACTTAAGGAGGTCTTGCTGGGTGAACCCAGTGGAGGAGAATCGCTCTGCTCCGATTCCCTGCTGGAATTTTTCCTCAGCTGTGCACATTTAGCTGCATGGAGACAGGGCTGAGCTGTGAAGAAGTGTGTCTACGGGGGAACGGGGCAAATGGGACTCAGTTTCCCTCCTTCCCTGTCTTTTCTTCTTGTAAATTGCATATGTTACCTCAAAACTACTGAGGTAAAACAAGAGTTTTTATGTTTAAAGCAGAGCAGTTTAACTTGGTTCATTGCTTTTTCATTTACTTTTCTGTTCCCCAGAGCCTCCATTCGTCATGGACTGCTCCTTTCCTGGGGAAAAGGTGATATTAGGTGTTGGGGTTCAGTGCATCCAAAGTGGTTAGTTGACTACTATTTATTGAGCATTTACTATGTTCTAAGCACAATCCTTTGAGCTGACACAGTTGTAAGCAACAGAGATGTCATGTCCATTGTCGTGGAATTTACAGTTCAAGAGAAACAGACATTACACAGTTAACTATAAAACTTTAGTTTCACAAATTTTTAAGTATAGAGGGAAAGGAGTCTACCTGGAGTATTTAAGTTAGCACTAATAGGATTAGTTTAATAGGTTATCCTAGGGCTAAATCTTAAATATGTATAACCAATAGGAATGGTTTATAGTCAATAACATCTCGTAAGTTACTGCACATATCATAATTGATTATAGATTTTTTAAGGTAATTTAAATAATGTCAATCTGTATTTGTATTCCTTGGAATGTAATGTAACACTTGATTATATAGAGTACACTTGGGGACACAGTAGCCAAAGATTAACTCATTAACTCTAGGCCCAAAGCCAAGTTCTTTGCTGGCCATAGTTTGTATCACCTGTAAAATAATGTTCTTAGGTGCTCAAATTTCCTTTCAACTCTAAAAATTGTCTAACTTCAATAGAGGAAAACTCTGTGGAACCTCCCCCATCCCGACTCCCTAATATACTGTTCTTCTCGCAGTCTTTCCCTCCTTTTTACATGACAGAACCATCTTTCCATTGAACAGGCTAGAAATGTTGGTGTTCCTTGGCCCTTGTCTCTATGTCACATGCTGCACCTTGTCCAACATGTCAGGAATCCTATTGTCAGCCATGTCTCACCAGCTCCCTGCAGTCATCCTGGCCAAAGGCACCATCTGTTCTTGTCTAGATTATTATGATAGCATCCTAAGAGGTTCTCTTTTTGTGCTTGCCCCTCTGTGGTGTGTTCTGTGCCCAGCATGGAGAGGAATGCTGTTAAAAAGCAATGACACGATTGTATTATGCCTTTCTTCAGAGCCCTCCAGCCCCTTCCCATCTCAGAGTGAAAGTCAAAATCCTTATTCGTGGTGGCCCACAAGGCCTTATGAGATCTGGCCCCTCCTAATCTCAGCGACGTCATCTCCTACTTGTTCCTTTCCCTGACTCTATTTCAAACTGGCCTCTCTGCCTGACATGCTCCTGTCTTAGGAACTTGGCTTTGGCTGTTCCCCCTGTCTGGAATGCTCTTTTCCTTACCTCTTTCACATCATGGCTCTAATGTCACATCAGTGAGACTTTCATGGCCTCCAGTTGCTTTACTTTTCTTTTTTGTCCGTGTGGGTTTACCCTACATGAGTGGCTCTCCAGGTGTGCTCCTAGACCAAGCAGCATGGGCATAGTTGTGGTAAAAATGTAAATTCTTGGGCTTTCTCATGGTGGACATGCTGGGTCACAAACTCTGGAGACAGGGCCCAGCAATCTGTGTGTTAAGAAGCCCAGTAGTGATCCTAATACATGCTAATGTCTGAGAGCTGTAGTGTTTTATCATTTTGTTTATTATTCCTTTCCTGACTTCTGCCCCATCTTAAAACGTAGCTCTTCAGGGGCAGCGGTTTCTGCTCTGTAGTCCCAGGGCTTAGAGCTGGAAATGGGACTTAGAAAGGTCTTTCAAAGTTTGGGTGAAGTACCAAATGTTTGACTTACGTATCGGTAAGCTTAGCTTAAAAGAATGCTGAGCAGCCGAGTTTCACGTATGACTCTCATAGTTTACCGATTCTTCACTGTTAAGTTTAAATATGAGATGTTTTCTTTATTATAGAGTTTAAAATCTGTAGATTCTTTGAAGATTTGACTAATCCTTCTGAAAACTTTGTGGCAATGATGTGAATTGTTTCTTTAAATACATGTAGCAACTGGCAGTTGTATTATTTTAATCATAGTCCACAGGGGCCATCTTTTTAAAGTGTACAGATGGGCTATTGTGGTTTAATGGATGCTTCTGATAATAGAGCTAGTTGAATGGAGATTTGAATGAGAAAGATCACCTGCAGGTATATGAATATTGCATTGGAAATTTAAACTTATTAATATTTGATCTAAGTCGCGTCTGCAGATGTGGCCATGCAGGAGCCTGCACTGACTTCAGAAGCATGCCTTTGGCCAGGGGAACGATAATACCTGTGTGACTTACTTACAGAGGGCTCTGCTTACAATGGCCTTGTTGATTTAGCAGAGGACTTTCAGATGAAGGGTCTGAAGACTGCTGAGCAATTGAGTACTTGTTTAAGGTCATTCTGAAGGTCACAAAAGCAAATCTCTCTCATATCTCCCCAGACTTCACTTCCAGTCCTTGCCATTAGGCTGCCCCCAACCCCTAGTGTGCTTCTTAAATCTGTGCCTTTTTACTGTTGCCTCTGGGTT
Source organism: Loris lydekkerianus (assembly GCA_963574355.1). Taxonomy (NCBI): domain Eukaryota; kingdom Metazoa; phylum Chordata; class Mammalia; order Primates; family Lorisidae; genus Loris; species Loris lydekkerianus. The sequence continues at coordinate 14,145 of CAUYPK010023050.1, forward strand.
CAGCTACATCAGTTGTACAATAAAGAAAATTGACAAGATATTTTCCAAGGACCTGTCTTGGATCAGAATGTTTAAATGGCCCTCAATAGCTGCAGTCACTGAAGACCTTCGCAGGCCTGTTTTAAAGTATTCAAATTAGAGCTTGGAGGGGAGAATAAGCCAAGTATCTGTCTTGTGGCTACTTTTACCAGGGCATCTTTAAGATTAACCCTCTCACCCCATATTGAAGGACCAGGGAAGTATGGGTTTGTGACTTGGGAATTAGCTGTGGTTCTCCTTCGTCCAGTGATATCCTATTTAGTAGAAAATTTTCGTGGGTGAGCTTGTGGTCATGTGCACCACTGGCCTTGAGAAAGCTGGCTCTTGCTGGGAACATGTGGCACAGCTGGCGGGGACTCCTGCTCCAGCCTCTTAGCCCCTGTTCCTTCTGCTGCTGCTCCCTAAAGTGTGACCCAGGGCCCTACTCCTTGCCGTAAATTCGCCTGCTTTGGGGCAGGGCTCTTTGGCTGTGACAGATGGGCAGAGCATCTGTTCTTTGGTTTTAAACTGCCGCTGTCCACTGACTGCTGTGGCTGATTGACTGTGTCAGTCACCCTAACTGTGAGCCAGATGTGAGTGGACACTGATCACCATTTACCCTTTTTGTCTCTATTAAGCCTGTGTTGTCTTGATTGTGAAAATGGCTGAGGAATTAGGGAGGGGATTGTAGCTCGGGCGGCCTTTATATTTTTACCAAGAATCCTCTTATTGAATTTTTCTTACAATTTGTCTGTGTCGTTATGAACTGATTCAATTCCTTATGTAAAGTGCAAACAAGTATTAAGATAATTCTCCTTAAAAGTATAATCTAGCATATTGGAAGGAAACTTGTTGATGGCAGTGCTGAGAGTCCACCTGTATAAGACCCCAACCAAGGGAAGGCTGGCTTCTTTGTGTTTTCTTTTTTCTATTTTTCTTTTTAAAAGTATAGCTTTGCCTTCAGTGACTTAAAAGATGATGTCTTCTGATTTCTTTTCTTCTGCTGCTGTCAGAAAAGTCTATGAAATTGTCATTCGCCGATATTTCAAAGAGGGTCAGGACTGCCTTTCTGGAGAACAGGGATTCATTCAGGGCAGCTGATAACTGATTCTCTAAAGCCAAGACTTGGGACATACAGCAGGATCATGCCTTCTGATCACGACTGCTCTGGACACCAGGCTTTAGATGGATAGCACAGCCTGTAGAGCCAAACTGGGCATCAAATACCATTTGCCTGTAAGAAGGAATAAGTAGCAATACCAGCAGGAGCTTGACCGGGGGAAAGGAGATTAGGAGAAGTCTATGGGTAAAAGAGAACTCTCTCTGGTTCTGTCTGATTCCCCTTAGGGTACCAGGCTGTATCCTGAGCTGGAGAGGTGGTGTATCCTAATCTGCAGTGATGTGTGAATAACTGATTACCAATTGTCAATAAGTACCAACATTTTTATTGACTTGCTTGAAAGATGGGCAGATCCAAGGTTATTGCTCCATTATTATGGTGATGTCACCCTTACACAATTCATGAGAGATTTTCATGAGTGGGAGAGAAAGGAGTAGTGCTATAAAAATCTGTGCTGAGAACGATATTTACTGATGGCCTCCTTCCCTGTACCACAGCATCTCCAGTGAGCAGCTGTTACCGATAAACTGGTAAAAAGTATTGTGACTATAAATTATTTTCATGTACTTAAAAACACATCTTATAAAAATCTTGAGTGTTCCCATAGAAGTGTGCCATGGGTATGAATTTGTTTGTCTTGCTGGAGACACATAAGGCTCATTTGAGAATCGCTGGATCAGATAGATGTGTGTGGAATGTGATTTACCTGTCTAGTCTCACCCTTGGACAGTGCCGTAAAACACATGAATATGCACACATCAGTATTTACTTCCTGCCACTCTTTGTCCACTGCTGTGGTTCTCTTCATCAGAGAGGTAGAAGAGGGAAGCTGTGTAGTGGGTTGTCCTGCTGAACCATGCTGTGCACCTGCTGGGAAGATGGAATCTAGAGCAGTGTGATCTGGCGGTAGTGCAGATTCTGATTCAGGAGGTCTGGAGTGGGACTGGGGATTCTGCATTTAGATGCTCTCGGGGTGCTGACGCTTCTGGTTGTGGACCTCACATTGAGTAGTAAGGATGTAGACTAGAGTGTTGAAGTTACTTCTCTTTCCTGTTTTCCTAGAAGTTTGATGGAGGTTCATGTAAGTGTAGCCCCAAGCAGGGACTGCTGGGAAAAAGTGAGTTAGATTCTTCTTACAGTATGTTGTTTTTCCCCCTCTTGAGATGCCTGTGCCTTTATTTGTTTTGATTTGTGCCCCTAGCATTAAAAGCTGTGCTTAATTACCAGAGCTGTTTTAAAATCCAAAATTGCACTATATGCTAAACTGTTTTTTTGCTGATTTTTAGCAAATCCTTTTGGGGATTGCAATGACTTTGGCCTCTGATGCAGTGTTTAACCCTTTACAGTAAGCAGAATGAATAAATAAACATGGCTGGCCTGGGGGATGACAGGGGTTTTACAAGAGTTAAGAAGCCTTTGGGTATAAATAACAGAGTGCTTGTCTGACAGGAGATTAAGCAACAGAGACATTTAATTATCTCACAGAACAAGAAGTCTGGGGCTTTTGGTTTCAGGGTTGGTACAGAGGCCCAGGGGCATGGCAGGCAGGGGTCATGGACTCTTTCCTACTTTCCTTTCTCACTCTCAGTGTGTCCAGCAGCAGCTGTCCTCATGGGCTGCCTTCCCTCTCACCATCGGATCTTCACCTGACATTTCCCAGACAGGAAGGGGGGTGGGAAGCAGAGGAGTCTTGTAGGATGGATCGTTTACTCAGCAAAAATATTTCTCCAAAGGAGCCTGCACTTGTATTCCTCTCGGATCTCTTAGGCAGGCCCTCAGACCACTCCTGGTGAAAAGGACCCGTGTACCATGATGGGCTTAGATCAATAAGATTAACCCCCCAAGGCCGGGCAAACACAATCAAGATTCTGGTAGAGAAGAACAGAGTATGGATGTCGTGTGGTCAGCCAACAGTGGTGAAGGACTGATAGTACTGAGAACCTACTAGACTCTAAGCTGCCCATTTTAACGCTTGGGCAGCTACTGCTCAGAGAAGTTATGGACGTGAACAGGGAGTATAACTGGGACTTAACATGCAGGCCTGTGCAATGAGCAGAGGTAGGGCTTTTTTGTACACACCGTGGACTAGAAATAGTCAGGACCCCAGAACATGTCTCTGGAGAGGGGCCACATATACAACAACACACTCTTGACAAGTTCCCATTTGTGAGTGCACTGGAGTACCACCGTAATGATAGAAAACGATTCCTGTGTGCCAAGTGGCATTATTCTAAGAAGCAAGTTAGCCAGTGAGTGTTGGCGGCTTGTCCCAGGTCTCGCCCCATCCTGACATGGCTTGCTGGCTCCCTGGCTTGGCTTCTTGCTCTGGGTGAGGCTGAGCACGGAGCAGTGTCATACCAGAGGTGTGACGTCCACCTGGGGGACTTGAGGCACCCCCCTGCCACTTCCAAGTCAGTGCAGCACCATGCTCTCTCCTGCCTGGGGTTGCTGGGTTTGCAGCAGGTGGGAGGGAGGGAGGCCACCCTTCCCCTGTTTGAGCTTAGAGTTGGCTGTCAGGGCCTGGAGGTCTGATGACATTCTGAAGCTGGCAAGGCTCCAGGAAAGTGAAAAGTTGCCTCTATTTAACTTAAAAACAAAAAATAAACAGAAAAACTGGTAGGCAAACCTAATGTATAGGTTTAACTATACATTAAAGAAATAAAACTGAGAAATGGTCAGTAAAAAAAGCTAAGCCCACTTTGCTGCAGTACGTGATCATGATGTAAGCCTGGCAATCAGGAGAAACAGTTCTGGAAGCCTGCTCCTTCCTTTGGATGGGCTTCCTTGTTATTCTCACATGCCCTGAGGGAGAAAGATGTTGAGGCAATAACTGCACTTTATGAAGATTGATCTGGGTGGAATAGGAAGGCTTGATTGCAGCTGGAAGAGGCACGCCTCTGAGTCTGTAGCTGCTAAAGCTATGGTCTCGCCTGGTCTGTGTTTTCTTTCTCTATGACCAAGAAAATTGGAAGAAAGGGCATCTGGAATTACCAGCAAAAGACGGCCTCTTTATTTAGTTCTGGGGGTGGTACATTGGGCTTATTGTCATGTTTCTTCTATTCACTTTGCCCAGGTTGTGTCATTCTAAATAATTAACACATTTTCCTGATTGTGTCTAAATCAAAGTCTGTAAGCCCGTCGTGTCCAACCCACGCTTTGCACACTGTTGTGTACGCCCTGTGTATGCTGAACATTAGTGGGTACCGTACCACTGACACACATTCTCTCATAAAAATAATATGAAAAGAATGAAATATGTGGTTTAAAAAAACTTGCTATAGTCTGTTTATAACAGAATTAAGAAAATATTTACTTTCATTTTGTACTTACTATTATACAGCTGGCATAACTTAAGTCTCAGTGAACTTTTTATTCATTTAACGTTGGCAGTATCACATTTTAAGGAAACCTGTGGGACTCAGGAAAGGCGGCTACTGGCAGCTCTGAATATGCTTCTGGTGTTCATAAGTATATTTCAGTTTTGCCAGTCAAGTCTTGAGAGTATCTCATGAGAAAAAAGAAAATTGCCAACTGGGAATCAAACCAAATTATAAAAGGATTGTTTTTAATGATATAAACATGACATTTAGGATTAACCAGAGAACCTTAAACCAGTTTTTCTGTGTTGGGTAATCATAACTTGATCTTTACTCAGGGAAGAGCTTAGGGGTTGTGGAATATTAACCCCATATTCCATTTTGCGCTTCCTTTTTTATAAAGAAAACACACTGCACCTTCCAGAAAAGGAGATGAGGGCTAAGTGGCTTTTTCATAGTTCATGAACGACTATGGATTTTATTCGGAACCTCAATAACTTGCTGTGTGTTCCTTGGCATATGTTTTAATCTTGTTTGTTCCTTCCTCTATTTTAATTCCAATATCCACTAAATCATCATATTTTCTTAAGAATTTGTCTGCTCCTCTCTATTTCCAGAATGTCTATTCACATACAGGTCTATTGATTTTACTCCGGGGCTGTAGCTGTGGGTTTCCTTGAGTCCAGCCTTCCTTCTTTTCTGAACACCCCTGCTTGTTTACTGTTCCCCAGTTTCCTTCTTCTCTTAGAGAGCGTGCAATAGCTTTTAAATGGATTGGGTACAAGTTCCCTTACCCGACGCTTAGTGTGGTTGGTTGGGCCCCTCTGCACTCTCTCCTAGTGTTGCCCCTCTTTTTAAGTCTCTGGGGGAAAGAAGCTGCTGTACCAAGGAACTCTCGAGGCCCCCCGAGGCTGTGGGGGCTCCCCTTGCCTCAGACCCCAGGGATCCACAGGTCCTTTAAACCATTGTAAAGACGTTTCAGGAAGTGCTGAGCTGTCAAACATTGACCCCATTACCCTCTAATCAGGGGCCAATTTTGTCCCTGTGCAACTCAGGTTCCTTGTCAAAGGTTAAAGTAGCCGCAGAGGGAGTTTGAGGCAGGTGAAGATTGGCTTCTCGCCCACTATCTCCCTCCTGGTTTTAAGGAAGGCAAGCTTTAGACCACAGTTTGGCACTCATTAGCAAGCAGGCTCCTAAACAGAGCCCTCTCCCAGTTTGTTCTGTGAGCTCAGGGCAATCCCTGTTCTCTTTCCTTCAGGAGAGTGAAGCATTCCTCAGAGTCAGACATGCACTTTGTTTTTACTCCTTTACTTGCCATTAGGAATCTGACTAGACATTGAACTGGTCAGGGAGTAGGCTGGCTGCCTGTGGGTCTGATTGAATTCTTTTCTTCTATTCATGCAAGGGTTGGGGAGTATATGTAGAATATTTTAGCTCCCTTCTGTGTGCTGAAAACCTCTATTTTCACTAGTGAAGGCCCACTTCTAACATGCACCCTACCCCTCAACAGGCCACTGTTTTCTTTAACAATAACCCCTTCAGGGCATCCACCTGGCTTATACTTATCTATGTTTGGGTCCAGGTGATGGAAATGCCTGGAGCAGCTCCTGCGGTGTCCTGAGTACAGAGCTGTCAGAACCCCCCAGCGTGGGCCACTTGGGTTGTGGTATCATAGGCATAATATCACATGGCGTGTGGTGAAGTATTGTAGGTAAATTTAAGCTCTCAGAACCACACAGTTGGCAGACTAGTTTTGTAGAGTAGGCAAGAAGAACTGCTTTTCCTGGGTTTTTCGTTTCTTTTTTTCTTTTTTTTTTGGGGGGGGGGGAATTTGTTGCGAACAACAATAAGAAGGGGAGCTTTTGCACAAAGATCCTGATGTTTGGCTTCTCTGGGAAAATTGGGAGATCAGTAACCCCCGTGCACATTCCTTTACCTAACTGTCTTCTCCGGCTGAGCAGCAGAAGCATATTCCTGACGGTGGGGGACTGCTGAGAATGGGCTCCAGGCCCCAGCCGGGACCCAGCACAAACACTCCGTGTCAGGTGTCCTTAGTTACGAGATTGCACGCGGCTGGCCTTCGGGACCCTCCTCCCCACTTCAGATTCCTGCCTGGCCCCTGTAGTTCTGTGGGTTTTTGACCCTCGCAGCTGTCAGACTGTTTTCCTACTTGGCTCGGTGCTGTGCTTTCTTTGCTCAGGCCGATTCTTTGTCTGGAATTTGTTTCCTGGGAGGTTTTGCTGTCCAACTCTTCACCTCATCTTCAAGGGTGAGCCCAAAGCCCACTTTGGATATGGCCTTTCATGGCCATCATGGTTGTAGCTACTCTGCTTCCGCGCAGGCAGCATAGCATTGGATTTTATACATTGTTCTGTTGTCCATTGTTTCATGGCTTATCCTACCTAGATGGAAGTACAGTGAAGCTCCAGAAACAAAACTTTCTCATATTTTATATCTTCCATTGTGAAATGTTAATGCTCATTCCTTCAGGCCACTTGCCTTGTTTATGAAATAGTAGAGTACAGTACCTTATTGATTTGTCTAATAGTTGTTGTAAGGAATATTTATACACATTGAAAAGAAATAGAAAAGACTTATTAATATAAAAATAAGATAAAAATAGGCTTAAATAAGGGAGGCGCCTGTGGCTCACAGGGGTAGGGTGCCGGCCCCATGTACCGGAGGTGGCAGGTTCAAACCCAGCCCCAGCCAAAAACTGGAAAAAAAAAAAAAAAAAAAAAGGCTTAAATAAGAAGTCTGCAGAGGAAACAGAAGCCCAGAACGTTTAAATTTCTTGCTGGAGTCAGACACTGCAGAGTCATCTAGTCTTGGACCCACCCACTCTGAAACTCAGCACTTGCCTGTTAGCACTGCGGTGTTTCACGGTAGATCTGCCACTGTCCACATCAGATAACTGTACCTCAAAATTCTGCAAAGCCTCCTCAAGGTTTAGTAGCATTCACATATCAAAGTCAGACAATGACCAAATTGACATAAATCGTACATGACAAATAAGGCAGAGGTGATGGATGCACATAAGACTACTCACCAAGAGCCAGGCAACCAGACATGCTTCTGGCATTAATATGGCGCACGCAGAACACCCTGTGCTGATGGTCCTCATCATAGAGGAGGGGCGGTGTACCTGGACAACAAAGCATCGGGTGCTGAGGCATCACTGGCGAGGCTAAGGAGGTGATGGAATCGGGGAATAAAAAGTGAGTAGTTTAGCAGGGCTGGGGCCCCCCTTCTGAATCTGGGGGTAGTGATAGTTTGGGGAGGGAGACAAAGGGGTAGAGTTCACATGTTGTGCTGAAGGATTTGGACTTGATCCTGAAGGGACAGGGAACCTTGAAAGACTTTCATGGAGGACTTGGGTCTTTGGCATAGAAAGGCCTGGTTGCTGGAGTCTGGGTCTAGGGAAAGGAAGGTGGTAGGGGCATAGGAGGCTGCTGCAGGAATCCTGGAAAGACATATGGAGGCTTACACTAAGGCAGTGACTGTGGGGAAGAAAAGAAGCAGGAGGGTTCCAGAGATGGTAGAGCCTTTTAGTGACTAGGATGACAGTATTCTTTCTGGTTGTTTTCCTTAAAGGAGCTTTTACCATATCCCCCAGTCATTCCTATAGGCAGGCCGATAGACTGGCCTCCTGGTGCGTGCGTTGATTCCATGTTGCCAGAGAAACGTTCGTGGTTTCGTGCCCAGCGAGTCTGGCTCTCTTCCTTTGGCCATATAGATGAACCCTTAGAAAACAAGGACAGCTTTTCACACTTAATGTTCTGGTTTTATTTCATTTTTTAACTACCACATGTAAGCTGATTGAGAGAATATACCAATTTTCCTGTTTATATAAGCACACTGTGTACTTTGGCCAAAGTACTCTGTTTCTCAGTACACGTGAATCTTTCTGCATTTACATTAGCCATACATAGGAGCAAATTGTGTATTCATTCTATAGTCAGAAGAGTCTGTAGATGTTAGGATTGGTGGTTTTTGCTCCTGAAATTCTTGTTCTGAGATTTAAAGACATTTAACCATCTGGTTATGACTTTAAAGTGAGTGTTCAAAGTGGAGGCTATGAATAAATATGTGAATCATGAAAGATACATTGGAGAGGTATTGTCAATAATGAGTCGCTGCTGTATATCTTTCTGAGTTGTTTTTCTAGCTTTTTAAAAATGTCTAATGTAAGCAGATAGTATTTTTAAGGAATTTAAAAAATATTCAACGTTAAGTATGGATTTTTATCTAGATGATGTCTTTTAGGAAGAGACTTTAGGGTGCAGGGTTGCTTCAAGTGCCTATAAAGCCATCTGTTTTTCCTTCAAACAGCTTTTACCTGTATTTTCATTTACAGATGATGTATTTTTAATATTATGTACAAAAGCATTTTAATAAAAATAGGAATGTTGAACTTCTTTTCAGAAATATGTATTAAGTTGAAGTTAATAATTTTGAAAACCATATATTATTTCCCTATAGTAAAGTAAATCCTTACAAATGATTCAGTTCACCTAAATCTTTTGTAAGAGAATGAATCGAATCTTCTCCCACCCACAGGCGACTGATTAATTCCAGAGGTTTCTTTTCACAAGACTTCAGTTTTATGTTTTAGAGTTGGATACATGTAAGCACATTAAATTAAATAGCAATTTTTCAAAATACACATTAGTACAATATTAACTTGAGAGTAGCAGTTAGATCAGACTCCATTTATCAGTTTTCATTCCTCTTACTTGTTTTTGAAATCCTGTTGGGAATATGAGTAAATTTAAATGTGAGTAAAATGAAAGAATGACTATATTTCCTTCCGTTCAGGGAACTAGTTACAATCTTATTAAGTCACACTATTGTATAGCTTAATACTACAGGCCTAATGCAAATAGTAATGCATTTTGACCTTGGTTTGTACTTGAGGTTGTTCTTTGGTAATTGATGTCATCCTGTCATCCTGTAATCCTGTCAGTGGAGACCAGCAGGGGAGAATTATATGAGAGCAATTTGCAGGGGCTCAGATTGCGTTGTGTGCTGTGGCATTTTGAGGTGTTGATTACCCTTTTCTATTGCTCTTACATCTATCAGCTTACTATCCAGCAGTTCTTAACTTGGCTATTACCACTAGATACACTAGTCCTGAGTAATTGGTACTTTAACTTTTATGCAGGAGTATTTGCATTAATAATCACTAGGTGTTCCTTTCTCTGTTGTCCATATACTTTTTGCACATATGACTGTATGCATATATAGGCTGAGTACCTAATCTGAAAATTTGAAATCGTTAATGCTCCTAAATCTGAATCTAACACGATATTTAAAGGAAATGCTCATTGGAAAATTCTGGATTTCTAATTTTCAAATTAGGGATGTTTAACTGGTTAAGTATATAATACAAATATTCCCAAATCAGAAAACATCCAAAATCTGGAATAGTTTTGGTATAATAATTAATTCATCATCTCATAAAAGAAGCTTCTAGTATATAATGGGTGTTAAGAAAAATATTATGTAATTCTATAAATCTTGGCATCTGTATTTATGAAAATTATCCAGAAAGCAAATATTGGGCACCCCCCCCAAAAAAAAACCCAAAACAAACAAACCAGTCTTTGCTAGCTGCATTTTCCCTTGGTATTGATGGCTGTAGATGGACACATACAGGCATATGGGCTTTATATACCTGGGCTTGTGGATTTGCCGTTGTAATTTTGTTTAAAATAATAGCACTATTTAAGCAGGGACATGAGAGTGTAGAAAATGGATGTTATTTGTTCTTTATTAAGGAAAAAAAAAAAAAAAAAACCTCCCCAAACATTGATGACTTAGAATAAAAGAAGCTAGAAAATAATTGTAATAAAAGAAAAGCATAAAAAGAAACCAGAGGACACAGAGTTTTACTGCCTCCAGTGGTATTTTTATTAATGACTTTCCAAAATGAATCTTAGCTAAAAGCTCAGACTTTTTATATTTGGGGCTTTGGGAATATGATTATATTTTGATTGATGTTACAATTCTTTATGATTTCTTGACTTTTGGTACTTTTTTAGTAGAAAATATGTGGTATCCTGAGCTTTAGGGCTGGCAGGCGTGCTGGCCCGTTCCTGTGATGGTGTGCTCTAAGCTGTGGGAGATGGCAGGTTGGCAGATCTGTCCTGACACACACCCGAGAGAGCACCAAGAGCTAAAGCTCACCAGGAAGAAATACATTCAAAAAGTCGGAACTGATAAACAATTATGTCTTACGTAAAATAAGGGTGACTTTTTTTTCCCTTTCAGATTTTGGGGTAAGTGCATTCTTAGCAACAGGGGGTGATGTTACCCGAAACAAAGTGAGAAAAACATTCGTTGGTACCCCCTGTTGGATGGCCCCTGAAGTCATGGAACAGGTAAAAAAAAAAAAAGTGATATTTTGATGGCTATAACACAGGGCTACATATCATTGATGCACTAACATTTCATTCAGACTTTATTTTATTTTATTTTATTTTATTTTTTTATTTTATTTTATTTTATTTTAGAGACAGAGTCTCACTTTGTTGCCCTTGGTAATGCTGTGGTTTCACAGCTCACAGCAACCTCAAACTCTTGGGCTTAAGCAATTCTCTTCCAAGTAGTTGGAACTATAGGCGCCTGCCACAATACCCAGCTATTTCTTTAGAGACGAGGTCTTGCTCTGTCTGTCTCTGGTTCAGGTTGGTCTCGAACTCATGAGCTCAGGCAATCCATCGGCTTAGGCCTCTCAGAGTGCTAGGATTACAGGCATGAGCCATAGCATTTGGGCCTGACCAATCATTCTTTTTCTTTCTTTTTTTTTAGAGACAGAATCTCATTTTGTCATCCTTAGTAGAGTGCTGTCCCGTCACAGCTCACAGCAACCTCCAGCTCGGGCTTAGGTCATTCTCTTCCCTCAGCCTCCCGAGTAGCTGGGACTACTAGGCGCCCACCACAACGCCCTGCTTTTTTTTTGTTGCAGTTTTGCTGGGGCTGGGTTTGAACCCACCACCCTTTGTATATGGGGCCAGTGTGCTACTCACTGAGCCACAGGCACCGCCCCAGACCAATCATTTCAATAGAATGCATCATGTAACTGAGATTTAACACCTGATTGCTGTCTCTCAGCAAACTCAGAGTTGTGCATGAAAAGCTGTGGGTTTTTGACATAATATGGACTTAGTGATGTAAAGCATGCCTACTGTGTAATGGTATTCCCTCATTTCTTTCTTAGGTGAGAGGCTATGACTTTAAGGCTGACATGTGGAGTTTTGGAATAACTGCCATTGAACTAGCAACAGGAGCAGCGCCTTATCACAAATATCCTCCTATGAAAGTAATTACAATTGGAAATAGTATGTTGAGTTTGAAATGCAATTGGACAGAATATGTTCTTTCATACTCTTAAGTATCATTTTTCTCTCAGACCCGAGGAACACTCATGGAGGGAATGCAGCCCAGTTTGATCATCGTGGTGGGCACAACAGGGCAATGATAGTTCAGTTCCCAGCTGTGACACTGGCTTTACGTTCTCAGCTCCGTGTTGAGGAAAGAATGTGATCAGGAGGGTTGATGCAGGTTGATTGCTGTGGCAAATGCTGTTCATTACTCTTTTGCTAGATAATCCCAGGTTCCCAAAGAAAATCTAAAAATTGATTATAGTGATGTCAACTTTGCAAATGGATTTCCAATACTTTTGGGATTTTAAAAACCATGGTCTACATTTTCACCCCTGCTCTCACAGTGTAATTGAGACAGCCACTGTGGTTTTAGGAAATAGCATATGCGGTAGATGCTGTTTTCAGGGTTTTGTTTATTTTTTAACCTACCTTAAGATTTCTTAAGTCTACAGTAAGATTTCTCTTAGTTCTAAGGTAGTGGTATCAGGGCTAATGTACTCAACTGGATTTTGTTTTGAGGCTGGAATAGTTCAGTGGAAATTATGAGGCTATTTTACAGAGAATGTGGCCTCTGTTGTTTTATGGTAGAAAATCCAGGAGTATTAAAAAACCTGAGAATAAAAACATGATTATAGTTTCACTGGTAAAAAAAAGTAATACATTCTTATACAAAATTTGGAAGTACAAGTAAGACTAAAGAAGAAAAATAATCATCCATAATCTCACCAACCACAGACAATGTCTATTAAGGTTTTAGTGTGTTTTATTTCATTGTTCCTCTCTATATATTTAAATACATATTTTTAACGTAGTCGGTATTTTAGTATATGTGTGTGCATGTGCCATCAACATGTATGTGTGTGTGTGTGTTTGGGTGTCTGTGTATACATACTTGATTTTGCTAGCAGAACATTTTACAGTTGAAGTGTAAACAACTGAAGTCACCTTTTGGAGAAAAAGCACAGAAGTAACTCAGAACTTTTTCTTCCATGTAGTTTTTCTTACTTCTTGTCTTCTTTCTTTCCCCACTTCTTAGTGTTTCCCACCTGAATCCAGAGTTGTGCTTGCTAACCCCAGACTCAAGTTCTAGTTTGGATTCACAGTCCCCCATTTCCCCTGTCAGCTGTTATCCTCCGCAAGTAATAAACTGTCACTTTCATCCGTTATCTGTTCATACCTCTGAAAGCATTGGAAAAGAATCATGTATATCACTGGCGTAAATTAAAGCTGATTAATGAAGTCTCTTCATTTTATAGGTCATTAATTTAATTTCTTGCACATTATATATATATATATATATATATATATATTTTTTTTTTTTTTTTGCAGTCTTTGGCCCGGGCTGGGTTTGAACCCGCCACCTCTGGTGGGGCTGGCACCCTACTCCTTTGAGCCACAGGCGCTGCCCCACATTCTATATTTTTTAAAGCAAATAATTTTGATGTTAAAAAATTAAATTTCCAGGGCAGCGCCTGTGGCAGCGCTTGTGGCACAAAGGAGTAGGGAACTGACCCCATATGCCAGAGGTGGTGGGTTCAAACCCAGCCCCAGCCAAAAACTGCAAAAAAAAAAAAAAAAAAAAAAAAAATTTCCAAAGTGGAATTTTTAACTTTTTGACTTAAAGTTGTATTTAATTTTATTTGGTTCCCTTCCAAAAGCAGCATGGCCTTTTGATCTCAGTTATACTCATTATAGTCTGGCTGTCTTTCAGCATCTTACTGAATTAATTTCTTAATTTTGCCATGCCTTTTTTTTTTTTTTTTTTTTACAATTTTCTGTATGCTTTCTCATTTTTTTTAAAAGGAAATCATGTTACCTCCTGGGATGCTGTGGTTTTATTTTTAGGTCTAGTAATGTGTTACACAAGCCTTGAGTACAGGCAGTTCCTTACTTATGAATGGTGTGTACACATGAACATTCACTACTTTTTCTGGCCCTCTCCTTCTCTCCCTCTGCTTTCCCAACCAGCCAGTGCCGGAGCTACGTGCTCCTCTAGGCGGTGTAAGAACCAGTTCCCAGAAAGTTCTGTCCGGGTCACTTTAGGATCATTCTTAACACAGAGAGCAAATTTTTAAGTTCTATCAGTGGAATAACAAAAAGCTTAAAGGGTACAGGAACAGGTTTGCAAAGGGAAATGGATACTTTTAACACAATTTCTGGAAAGTTAAAATCGTGGGAAAACACATTTGTATCTTATCAAAATAGTCTTTGATGCTTTTGTGAGAAATTAAGAGTTTGATGGTAGCAGTCACTGTACTGACCTTCTGTCTTCACGCGTGTTTCTGCTGCAGGTGTTAATGTTGACTTTGCAAAATGATCCACCCACTTTAGAAACTGGAGTAGAGGATAAAGAAATGATGAAAAAGTACGGCAAGTCCTTTAGAAAATTACTTTCACTGTGTCTTCAGAAAGATCCCTCCAAAAGGTATGTCAAACTTAGTGGATGACTTGATGACCTGGTTTGAGTCATGACAAAGCTCTGTTTGTGGATGGGGACAGGCTGTGTGAGGACACTGGAAAGGTACTTCTAGTTTCAGGAGAAACCCCTGCTCTGCCTCCCACATTTCCAACCTGTTCATGGAAGACAGTGTGGGCCTAGGCTGGACGGAAGTGAGTACAGGATGAGGGAGGCAGAGGAAAATTTTTGGTGTTAGTAAGATTCACCATGCTTGTTAGGTGTGGGCTCTGTCATCAAGAAAATGAAGTAAAGCAGAAATGGAGAGAGATTGGCAGGGCTGCATTCAGAAGCTGAGCTAATATTCTGCTCTGCATAGGTTGAGCTGACCTCTCAGGATTTGAATATCCTGCTAGCTCCAGTGGAAACCAGGCAGAGCTATTGAATTTTGCATGAGCTTCCTTTTAGTTGCAGAACAAGTTGTTTGTGCAGTTCAAAAGATTATCAGTAAAGAAGATTAAGGAGATTTTTACCTTAGAAAGATTAATCATGTAAACAGAAGCAAATGGCTTCAAATTAACTTTAGTAGTTCCTGTTTATTCTTGGGTTAGCACTCTGCACCGTGGTGTGTCTGTTTTCTGAGTCCCTTTCTTCCTTCTTAGTTTCTGTATCCTGGGTGGTGATAACAGAGCCCACTGTTTCTCATCCCTTAAAGGAGAAATGTTACTGATGTGACCCCCACACAGGTTTTGCCTGGGTAAGGTCCCTCTGCAGGGACGTGGTTGTGTGCGGTCTTATCCTAGCATTGACCTAGAGAGGCCTCTGAAAGGGGACTGTCTAGCCCAGTCCACCCAGCCGTCCAACTTGATACCTGTATTTTAAAACATGATAACTGACCTCTTTTCTTTCTTTCTCAGAGGACTCTGAAACAAGTGATTCCTTTGTTTTTAATCTTAAATTCTTTATGAAACTTTTGCTAAGCCTTTAACCTTTACACAGTAATTTACTGTTTGAATAGGCTTCTCTTCTCTAGATTAAACACAACTTCCATAATTTGACCCATTCTTTATAGCTGCTCTCTTCATTCCTTTGTGTTTACTGAATTAAGGAATCAGATTCCTTAATTCAGTAAACACAGTAAGACCTGGCCTTTTCAGTAAGACCTGGCCTTTCTTAAGGAGCCAGGTCTAAAGACTGCTGTTAAGCATGGTGAATTATTTATTGTAAAGGGGATGTTTATTTTGTTACACACATACCTGCAGACTTCTTCTCTTGAGCATCTCAGTGGTCTTTTACATTTGATTTGCAGGCCTTGGTTTCCCTCCGTAGTTGCTTCATCTTTATTGAGATCATCTCTTCCCTCTCCTTTCAGGTGAAAATGCTCTTAGATTCTAATTTTGTTCTTCAGTCTTTTCTTGTCTTCCCCTTGTCTTTGGTGCCATCTCTAAAAGTCAATTTTTGACATCACCAAGGAAACAGTTTGATCCTCTGTAGCCCGGTGAGACAGGTACTTGTCTTTCCCGTCCACACTGGGTTATTACTGATGGTCTGTGAGATCCTTGAACTATAGTACTCTAGATCCCACCTAGTGGTTGTGAGCTGCGATGTCACACAATCCCAGGTTTTTTATTATTTTTTTTTACATATTTATTTTTATTAAATGTAATATGCATATAGTAAAATATCAAATCTTAAAAGTACTTAATTCCAGTTTTTAAACAAAGTGTGTAGTTTTATAGGACAGAATTGTTATGTACTTAATGTTCTAAAGAATAAGTTTTTAAAAAAGTTTAGTTCACGTGAAATGCAATCAGTTTAAGTTAGGGAAAGTATCAAAAATTTTGAGTTAGTCTATGGCAGTGGAATTTTACATTCTGGTGCAGAGGGTATAGTATTTGGTGTTTCCATGATTGATAAGCTATGCTGCAGAAAGCATTGGCGTTAAATCTGGTTTTTTTTTTTTTTTTTTTTTTTTTTTGAGACAGAGTCTCAAGCTGTCGCCCTGGATAGTGTGCTGTGGTGTCACTGCTCACAGAAACCTCAAACTCTTGGGCTTAAGCAATCCTCTTGCTTCAGGTGTTAAATCTTAATTCATCACTAGTTTTCTCACGGTTAATTGGAAATAGTTTCCACCCATCTAATTCATTGAGATGCCCATCTACTAAGGCAGGAAAATGAGGATCTTCTTTTTCATCTATACTTGGTGCCTCAGTCTGGCCTTCATGGGCAACTCGAGTAGCTCAGAGTTCTCCAGGTATCGGGCTTGTTCTTCAGGGCTCATTGCTGCAGACTCTTGCAGGAATTTTTTCAAGGTTGGTTCAGATTCAAAGTGCATCTTGTCTTTATTGTTCACAGTAGCTTGGATCAGTCCAGTTGTTCCACAGGCGTTGTTGACTGTTTGCTTCAGGAAATGCACTAATGATGTAACATCCTGTCCCCGAGATTTTACTTTTTCCTCCTTTTCTGTTCTGAGTACTTCATACTTTTCTGTAATAGGGAAGAGAAGCAGCACAGCACAGACTCGTCTTGGTGCCGTGCTGAGGAGTTCAGGACCATTCCACATATACCAGCAAAGTTAGCGTGTACACTAATTGTTTGAAAAACTGGTTGGTGACCTCAGGATTGGCCTCTGGAGGAGCCAACGTTGACCCTGCATGGCCATTCTGCCCCGACCCTCTCCAGCGCTGACTCTTAACACTGTGTTTCTTTAGGAGATTTGTAATTGTTTCAGAATAAATTAGATTGACATACATTATATTTAGTGAACCATTTTTATTTCTTAATAATCTTGAAAGAATCACGTCAGGTTCCCGCTACTCTTATCAAAAAGACAAGACTCTTTTAGAAAAGAGCCATCCACCATATATTCAAATTTTAAGGAAGCCTTTCTCTTACTCATTATTTTAATAACATTATTGATGTACAAAGTGTTAACACTTTAAGGATGTCTTTATGACCAGATCATCTCACTGCTGTGCAGTTGTTCTTTACAGCAAGCAGACTGTTAGCGGTGCACCAACTTCCCAGGCAGCTCTTTCTTTTAATGAAAAGACACAGATGTTGAGGATGTATGTGAGGAGTTTAGGGGAAATAAATGATTCCGGAAATGTAGGAGTACAAAAAAGCAATATTGTTGAATTTTTTTATATAGGATGCAATTTTAAAATATGTATTTGCTACTAAATTGATAAGTACACATTTAACTGCTGTACAATTCAGAAAGAAACTACATTTTCATTCCGTTCTCCCTTTGTTTATGCTCCTCAAGAGAGTTCCTGCTCTTCTTCTGCCCTCTTTCCACCTGTCTTTTTTTTTTTTGAGACAGAGTCTCCCTCTGTCGCCCTGGGCAGACTGCCATGGTGTCATCATCATAGTTCAAAGCAACCTTGAACTCTTGGGCTCAAGCTTTCCTCTTGCCTCAGCCCTCTGAGTAGCTGGGACTACAGGTGCCGGCTACTATGGCCCAGCTAGTTTTTTTATTTTTAGTAGAAATGGGGTCTTGCTCTTACTCATACTGGTCTGGAACTGGTAACCTCAAGCAATCCACCCATCTAGCCCTCCCAGAGTGCTAGGATTACAGGTGTGAGCCACCATGCCCAGGCTTTTCCACCTGTTTTTTGTTGCTTATTTCAGATGCCACATCTTTTTAGAGTTAGGTACGTCTGAGTGTGGTCCCTACCTCTGTTTCATCATTATTGTACAGCTTAGTCTCCTTGTCTTTACATTGGGCTTAATAATGCCTACTTAATTGGACTGCTGTGAGGATGGAAGGGGATAATGTATGATAGCTCCGTGCTGGGAGTTTCTCAATGCTCAGGAAATTGAGATTGATAGTCATTATTTGCCCTTTTTTTCCTTGAGCAAGTAGAGTTATTGCAAATTTTATGCAATAACTACAGTACATGGAATATATAGGATGTCCATAAAGTTTGTGTGCAATTTACTATGTTAAACTATTCTAAATTGCGCGAACTTTATGTTCATCCTGTGTGTCTTTTGTAGCACTTATTGTGCTGTGTATGTTTATTGATGTACACACCCAAATTCCTCATAAGTTTGTACATTTTTAGAAAGCCAAACCTATTCCACTTACTGTTTATATTCAGCATCTGTTCTGTATTATATACTCAGTACTATTTCTTGAACAAATGGACACACTTGGGAGCTTGCAATTTGGGCATAATTTGGACCCATTACAAAGAGTTTCAGAAGCGATAACCAGATTTGAGCATGTTGAGAAGTGAATGAAAAATTTTTGTCACTTTTTATCATTTCTGTTGTCTGAGTATAGCTCATCTACCTAGCTGAGTGGTATCAAAGCCCTGGTATTATGGAATACCTTCTGAACAACAAATGAAAAATATTGCAAGAGAATACTGACCAGAGCAGATTGCCTCTTGTAGATGCGCTCTCAGGTTGGTTGGAAGTACGCTGTTGTTTTTGTTATCCTTGAGAACTCAGGGGACTTCCCTTATTAAAGGAAGTCCTCACCCCAGTTTGTGTTCTGCACTGGCATAGACAAAGAATTGCTTATATTTGCATAGTAGAACATCTTGCAATTTCTTAAAAAAAAAAAAAAAAAAGAGCCTTAATCTTGTAGGTTACATGCTTTGTATGGATGGCAAGTGTAATAGGAACCAACATCTTCTTGAATCCACAAGGAGGAGGGTTTTGCATAGATAAGCCCCTGGGAAATGAATAAGACTGGAATATTTCCTTGAGGAGTTGGGTAGGGGGAGAAAAACAGCTTTGCCAGAGGTCAGCAGGCTGTTAGAACTTAATGCAAATTGTTAGAACTATTTAAACTGTATCATATTCATCTTGGGTCCTTTGAAAATTATTTTCTCAGTGGACTTTGGTTCATCCATATGTATTAACTGAATGCTCTAAGAGATTTTCTTCTGAAAAGGTTGGTACTTGCAGACTCCTGTATTGTTTTGAAGGATTTGAAATTGAATCATCACTCAAATCCTAGACCATTATTTTGGTTGCTTGGTAGCATTTTTGCATTTCTTGGTGACAGTGTTTGTACTGAGACTGCACTGAGTTGCTGGGTGATTGTGAGCAGTCATGGGAGACGTGACTGTGCTTGCAGAATCCCTTCTCCTGTAGTACTCAGCTAAAAGGTAGTGGCCTGATGGTCCTACTATGGCACAAAACGAAGACAAGTCAATAAACACATAAACAGACAGCAGAAACCCCTGAAATCATATGGGCAGTAGAGATACCAGCTTTTCTTACACTTTCTGTCTCTTCCTTTCCTCCATGATTTTCCTCACTTTTTCCCAGTTTCATTCTCTCATACTCTCTCATGGAGGTGGATTGGCACATACAGGATTTTACCCCCAAACTATTACATATCAGCTGATTTAAGCACAAAAAGGAACCAACGACCTGCTATTTATTATTCTCTGTGTAGAGCTGGAATGACTTCACATTTAAGCCTATATATGTATTAAAAAAAACCAAGAATACGGGTTCTTCAATCAAACCAGTTCTAATTTCTTACATGATTGTGTTTTGGGGTTTACTGGCGCAGGCTCAGTATAGGTGGAGTGTAGAGAAAGGAGTTTTCTCTGCCGTGTGCTTTTCCCCTTTCTGGTTTCGGTGACCACAGAGATGACCTTGGTGGGGAAGGGAAGATATTTTCCCAGCCTTGTATCTCACAGTACGCCTGGCATTTCTCAGCCTTTTCTCCACATTGGTCCTACACTTGACTCTTCATGTGCAGGAGGAAAGGGGCGGTGCAGAGGAGGCAGGTAGCACTTGGGCACCCCATCACTGTCCCCTTTCCTTTTTTTTTTTTTTTTTTTTTTTTTTTGCCAGCATGAGTCTTATTTTTATTTCATTCTCCTATTCCCCACTGCTTTGAACAGATGCTTAGAGTTTGGTGCTAACTAAATCTGGCTCCAGGAGTTGTGGTACTGTGTCTAAATGAATAGCAGCATCGCTGTTACCCCCTATCCATTACAGTGTGGGATGAGCTACAGCACTTAACTGTTGTGTGCTAGGCATTGGGGAAGTGGAGAGGAATCCTACCTATATGGTCCCTGCACTGGAAAGGCTCATAAGGCAGTGGGGCGGAGGCAGGGAGAGGGAGGAACGGATAGCTGTGTGGTGGCCTGGGGCATGAGCACTGAGCAGGGAGCCATGTGTGCCACTTGTGAGAGCTGGAAGAAGTGCCTTTGAGGATGATGACATTTAAATTGGCTCTTGACTGACGAGCTAGGGTGTGCCAGTTGGTTATGAAAAATTTTGAAGCAAGGAAAAAAAAAAAGCTGTGTGCGCTTTGTCACGAGCTAGTAAGAGAAGAGGGAGAATATCATGTAGTTGAAGGGTAGAGTCACGGTAGGGCTGGGGAGGCGGGGCTGGAGGAGTAAGGATCTAGAAACCTGCTTTCTCCCTGCTCACTGAGATGCAGGAGGACTGGTAAGAGGTGATCTGTGTTTTTTTTTTTTTTCCTTTTTCTTTTTAAATGCTAACTTGGGAGTAGGGTGGAGGGTGGCTGATGAGTGGGAATGAGAGAGGGGGGAGTGGCAGAGAGACTAGTAGGGAGGCTCTTTTAACTCTCTATTGACCGGAGCTAAAATTAGATGAGCGTTTCAAACAAAGCAGTGGCCTTGAGTTCTTTCTTCAGCTTAGGGTTCTTTTCACTTAAAAAAATAAAATCTAAGTTGTTCTGTATGCTTCCTGGTTTTTAAAATGTTGTTTCTTGCTGTGAGTTGCCAGAAACAATGTGGTGGTGTGTTTTCCAGTCCGTTGTGTGATGGTCCTACCGACCCCGTGCTCTCTCAGCAGCCCCTCTTCCCAGCCACAGTCCAGGGGCCTGGGAATATTTTGCCACTTTTTTGACTGTTCCCTGCTAGGTTGCAAGTTGTTGAAGGTACTGTTTACGTCTGTCTGTTCACTGTGATGTGCCTGGGACCTACCATAATGTCTGACAGATAGTAGATGCTCCATAAATATTTGCTGAGAGAATGAAAAGGTGAATTTGGAGTACCCAGAGCACACTTTAAATAATAACCAAAGTTAGATCCTGTACAAGACTGTACTAGTATTTAGCTAGTTTTATAAGGTGCTAATTCACACCTGTTGTTTAAGATTTATTTATGCAAAGCAAGTAGCAGGTAGCAGCTGCCACTTACAATGGATATGGAGATTGAGGGTTCTTGTGTAACCTGTGTTCCACTTGAAATCCTAGGAAAAAAGCAATTAACAATTTCAATAGAAAATTTCTTTGCACAGAAATACAGTGTATAGCTTCCGTATACTTACAGGATTTGTACAGATGTACTTAGTGACATTTGCTAATTATTTTTTACACTTAGGTTTGGTCTCTGGGAACATTTTAGTGGAACTTCCTGATTCTAAAGCAGTGGTTTCCAGTGGTTTCAAGTATGAGGATTTCTTTTAAATTTGCACCCTCCCCCCCAATGTAATACATACTATTTATGCCCTTTATTGCCTAAGAGATATTGCCAGCTCAGGATAATTCAGTAATAATTCAGTAATACTTCCCTGACCTCCAATTTTTTATTAGGAAAAATTTAAAATACACACAAAAGGTTACCAAAAAAAAAAAAAAAAAAAAAAGACAATACTTAATTCTATACCATCACCTAGATTCAACAATTATTAATATGTTCTGTAATTGGTATATCTGTTTTATATTTTATTTGCAGAACTATTTGAAAGTAATAGAGTTAATACTTCAGTTTGTATTTTCTTCACATAAGGACACATAACCATGATACTGCTCTATATCTGAGACAGTGAACAATATTTTCCTAAAATTGTCTATTATCCAGTATATTCATGTATCTCTAATTATTTCCAAGTGCCTTTGGTAGCTTCTGTCCCACACTCCCCGAGCCTAGGGTTCAGTCAAGGGCTGTGTATTACGTTTGGTTTTATGTTTCGTGAAGTCTGCTTTCGTCTGGAGCTGGTCCTTCGCATCTCACCACATCCTCTGTGACCTTGACGTTTTGCAGATATCAGGCCAGTTGTCTTGCAGACCATCCCACACTCTAGATTTATTTGGTTCTTTCTGCTCCATTTCTTTCTTGGAAGGAACTGTTGATGAAGGAAGCTACTCTGTTTGGAAGAACGTCAGTTAATAAACATAGAAGGAGTGATGGACGTAGTAAATCAGAATTCTGCAACCTCCTATGGAGTGATTATTTAAGGCAAAGATGCTAACACCAAAAGGTTTCCAGGAACAGGATATTCATACAATGTCAGGGTATTACCCAACCGAATACTTGCTAATTGAACTGGGGAAAACATGCCCTTTACCAAGGAGAGATTTGGGGCCTGGGGCCCAAGTGGTTAACCATCACTGACAGTGCAGTGACCCAGTAGTACCTGCCTGGGAGTGCTGCAGTTCCGAGCTGCACGCCACTGTCTATGAAGTATTCTTGTCCCAAATGCTTAATTAAACCTATTCCGGCATTCAAATCTAACTTTCAGTTTTCAGGGAATGTAGGATAGAGAAACAAATTACACCTTGAGGAAATAAACCCCTCTAGTAATATTTTTCAGTGAATTTGCATTTTATTAATTATGATCACATTTGCCTTCATTTGAAAAGCAGTAGTCCACATATACTTGAGACAGGATTTTTTTTTCAGTGGGCAGACAGAGCTTGGGCCACGAGGGGCGTGGACTCGTGGTACTAACTCCTGCTCTTGGGGAATTACAGAGCACAGTAGATTGTAGTTTCTTTGACAAGGTCATATTGCAGCTTGTACGGTTTCTTAATAAATATAGAAATTTAGCTCACAGATGTGTCAGTCTGCCACCTTTTCGAAACACTGAATTCAGTTAGTAAAGTGTAAAGATGAAGGATGGAAAATTGATCATGCCCCAAGCACTTAACTTACAGGAGTTTATGTGTTTTGCAGTAGAGGTGTTTGGAAAGAACTGGGAAGTTGGCACTATTTTATTTGGTGCCAGTTTATGATTAATTTAGTTTCTGGTTTTTACTATTCCTAAAATTGGTCTTCCAAGAAATACTCAAAGGTTAAATTGTTTCATCAAGGCAGTGTATTTATTAAGTGGTCATTGTTTCAACTCTAATTTATTATTGATCTTTCAGGCCCACAGCAGCAGAACTTTTAAAATGCAAATTCTTCCAGAAAGCCAAGGTAACATGCTTAAAAACCCAAGTAAATCTGCTATTTTGAAATCACTATGAATTTACATGTATCATATTTGATGTTAAACTTTTGGGATTATTTGTTTTGCAGAACAGAGAGTACCTGATTGAGAAGCTGCTGACAAGAACACCAGACATAGCCCAAAGAGCCAAAAAGGTAAGCACCATTAGCTCTCATGACCCTGCAGGAGCCAGTTCCTCCTCAGGGAAGTGAAACCCACAGAAAAACAGGAAAAAGATTTCCAGATAGTCAGGATGTGCTATTTAGAGGTTATCCAACTAGTGAGTACTCAGATAACTGCATTTGCCCTTTGGTTATCTCAGCTTGTTGTTACATATTTAGGTGTGGAAACTGTGTGAAATGCAAGCGATTTCTTTTTTTTCCATTTATCAGCTTTGTTTAAAGAAGTTCAGAAATGAGGGGATGCAATGAGGTTTAAATAATGGAAAGGTAAAACATCCTTTTCTTTGGGTTTTATAAGAGAGAAATGGACAATTTTTAAACAGCTTGAAGTGCTGAAAACAAAATACAAAATTTGTTTTTAATGGTTGTTAGGATATCTATAAGATATAACTATGTCCTTATAAAATACCCATGGTCTTTTTTTGGTAGTCTGCCTTATGTTAACTAAGTTACGGTAATGATTCGCTGAAAAATTTTCTATTCTTGGTTTTAGATTTTTAAAAATGGCATGTATGAACGAATGTCTTTATTTATATATGTATTTATCTAGAGTTTTACTTATTTGCAATTACGGATTTCATTATGGTAGGAAATTTAACCTACAAAATTTAACCTCTGGTTTGGTTTAGTTTGGTTTTAAAATTCTATTGGATTTTTGTTTGTTTGTTTGTTTGTTTTGTTTTTGTTTTTTGAGATAGTCACTATTTCGCCCTGGGTAGAGTGCTGTGGGGTCACAGTTCATAGCAACCTCAACCTCTTGGGCTTAAGGGATACTTTTGGCTCAGCCTCCCAAGTAGCTGGGACTACAGGCTCGTCTATATTGGATATTTATAATTAAAAATAATATAGTCACAGATTTAGAAAAGGACGTTCTACCCCCCCCCCCCTTATAGTTATAGAGAAAGCTGATATGAATCTGAGTTGTCTGTGCTGTAAATAAATTGGCAAAGAAGTGTGCTTTAGAGATTGCATCTTGTCTTACCTAGGTATATGTAACCGAATGTTAACTTCCAGACACTGCCTTTTCTAAGTTTTCTGAAATGCAGTTAGCTGATGCTTTAGAATTGTTTTACACAGATTTTGAAGTAGTCTGCAAGAAATGACCTACTCTGGGAAGGTGTCTGAGCACTGCTCTTGGAGCAGCAGACTTCTGTGGGCTGAACTGGGTTCTGGGCTGGGTGTGGGGACGGTGGTGTGCTGACTCTGCATGAGTCACAAGTCACTGAGGGAACAAAGAAGATGGGGCGCACAGAGAAGCTGAAGCTTCAGTTTAAGGCAACAGATTAGAAACTGGAAGTGCCACCAGAGTCTGAAGACTCCTATCAGCCCACTGAAGGGAGGGTCCTGGAGGGAGTCGTGGAGGTGCTGGAGTTCAGCAGGGATTTTTTTTTTTTAAATTAAGTATCTGAATTGGGAGCCATAGTTGAAAAAAGCTGTTGGCTTGTATAGTATGTGCCCTGCCCACAAAGGAATTTTTTTCCCCCTTTGGCTTACACTCTCTTTTGCTGAAGTGTCATCTGATCTCATCCTGTCACCTGTTGCTGGAGAGGGGGTTTCCAGGCCTCGCTCTCTTTTGAGCTTTGCCCTCACACTCCGGCTCCTGGTTGAGTGGCCGACCAACCTCTCCATTGTGGCAACTCCAAGGAACTGGCCTTTCCTCCAAGCCTAACCGCCCTGTGCTCTGTATTCCTTCCTGAGCCGCCAGCCCCCAAAGCGCCAAGCTCTGAGACCTCCTTCCCCACTCGGCTTCCCTGTGTGGCCCCTGGTCACATCCTCACCACGTTTCCCTCTGCAACTTTACTCTGTTTTTAACTGTTGTCCCTCCTTCCCTCCTTTACATTCTTTAACTTCCCGATCCTGTCACCTAATTGCTCAAAAGTGTTACTGAAATTGAACAAAAACAATCACAAGAGCAAACAAACGAAAGAATGGCTCCTGTCTAATAAAGACCACGCTCCTTCGCCTTGAATTCCTAGCACCACTTCCACATCCAGCCAGACTGCACCACCTGTATTTCCCCCTGGTTCAACCCAGACTTTCCTTTGGGGCTTCCATCAGTTTGGGGAAAGTGAAGAATCTCTTTAGGCTGTAACTTTTCTTTCCTTTGTAAATATTTAATTTATTTATAACATATTGGTGTGCTGTACATTCTAACCCCAGTTTTATGTGTGAACAGTGAGAAGCTAGAGTTTTGAAAGATGTGGTTTTTCAACCACGTCTCTGTCATTTACTTGCTCCTAGATTTTATACATACGTCTCCAGGCTTGTTTCATCATCGTCCCTTCATATGGAAGGTGACTGCACAGCTCAGAGTCAGTTAGAGGAGTAAAGGGAGGGTATAAATTAGTTCTTTAAGTATATTATAGAAAAAAGCATGGTCCGTTATACATGTTATCCTGGCTCTCGAGCTTCATAAAGCTGTTTTCCTGTCATAAGCCTCAGTGTAAAGTACACTTGGGCTGTTGGCTGTGGTCCACCCCTTAACCTGTAGGTTCTTTGGCAGGAGCACCGGACAGGACAGCTTCAGTCATTGTGCATTTTTTGTTCATAGTAAGTGCCCACGGATATTTGCTGACTGAATGATCACATGTGCTTGATTTAAACATTAAACATTTGAAACTGTTTTTAACCTACTTAAATCTCCCTCTCCCTTTCCCACAATGCTTAGCACACTCCTAAGGACTTCTGTTAATACTGGGCAGCCTCCCTCCCTCTGGCATGTGGGACTGGTGAAGCAACCATGACCTTCATTATTGGAAGTTTCTCACACAGACGTGGGTACCAGGAAGTAAATGTTATTTTCATCACCATGTGCAATAAAACTCCTTATTGTAGGACATCTTTGCTTGTCTTAGGTTCTTATCGTGTTTAACTTTTGTTTAAAAGTTGGTTTAGGGGATCTTTAGTGTTATTTGTCCTCGGACTTCTCTTTATTGAGATCTCCTCAGCTACTTACCTTCCTGTTCCCCGTGGGCCTCCTGACTGACCTTGCCCTGGTTTCTGTGATACAGATTTATTTGTTCTTTATTTTAAAATATTTAAATATCTTGCTCTTTATTTTAAAATATTTAAGGTAAATTTTAGGCACAGTATCAGAGGCTACTTGTTGATGTTGGTTCTGTGGCTTTTGTCTGCTCAGTTTGTTGTTTTCTGCCTAGAAACAGGCAGTCCACCGATATGCTGGTGTTTAGATGTTCTTGGACATTTAGGCAGCCATGCTGATTTTCAATTTACAGTCATAAACAATATTCTCTTCTCCCCCACAGCAATCAAAATTCAGAGACATTTTCCAAAATGTATATATACATTTTTGTAATAACATTTAACATGACTGGTTTTTATATTTAAAATAGAGAGGCTCTCATATTTTGTCTGTTCCAAGAAAGTCGCATGGAGCCCACCAGTGCTGTCCTTTGGCAAGAGAGAGCCAGACGCCCATCACGCTCCCGTTTGGCCAGAGTGTGATGCGTGGGTTGCGTGCCCCGTAATGGGCATCTGTAAGGTGATCTCGTCTTCATCCAGATTCTCTAAATCACACACACACAATATGTAACATGGGAACGTATCATTATGGCTTCTATAGTCATTTACTCTATAGAATGATTGTGTGTGTGTGTGTTTGATATTGTAGAAATTAAGGATAGTTGTTTTCTTCCTAGAGGCAGAGCCTTTGATGCATTGTGGGTTCTTTTGTTGGCAGGTAATGTTATTTAGGGAATCATCTTGATTTTCTTTGGCTCTCCTTTTTTTTTTTTTGTCTTTTTGTCTGTGACATGGAAATTCTGTCTGACCTCCGGCATGTGATGAAGGGTAATGAGAGATAGGATGTTCCTGGATATTCTATGTGTATTCTAAATGAGACGAGGCTAGTAATGACCAATGAGAACAGAGTTAAATACGTTTAATAAAACTTTTTTTCAACTTTACACTATTTCTGTGCATGAAAAGGCTTCAGAGCCATCGCTGCCTCCTAGGGGTCCTCTTTCCAGCGGCTTTTGGGCTGAAAGCTCCTACCTGGTGTTCCATTCTTTACTCTGCTGATTCACTGGGTGCGGGAAGTGTTAAAATTGAGTGCAGATGCTCAGGACTGCGTGCATCTTCTGTAAGAACTTTTAATCCTCTGAGTTGGCTGATGTCTAAGTTTTATGTTAGTGATACACACTGTGGGTTTCCACGTTCACACATTGATATGCTTTCTGTGCCTTTCTAAAACCTGCATATGGCAGCACCGAGCTCAAGGGGCTGGAAGAGACACAGATGTCTGAATGCCAGTTGATGAACCAGAGAGCTTACTGTCCAGAGAAGGGACGAGGTGGAAAAATACAGCACATACAGCACATAGTTTTTATTATTGGGGTCACCTTTGTTCTAATTGGAAGTAGTAGAACATATACTGATTTTTACTAGAATTTTCTTAATCATGAAATTGAGGAGTTAGAAATGGTCAGTCCTTATCAGAAGGAGGGAAAGGGTGTTGTATAACTGCTATCTTTGGCGGGACCACTGTGACTGGGAACACTGAGACATCATTTGTGTGTCGCAGCATTTCTTGCATTAGACTGTAAGATTGATTTCATGTTAAGAACTCAAGCCTCTTGGCCCCATGTGATCCTCCTGTGTGCTTTAATCAGTAGGTAAGAAGATTATAATTCACATTTGTTTAATACTTACTCTGTGTTGATAACTTGTCCTATTTGCTTTTACTTTTTATTTTGAAATAATTTCAGACTTACAAAAAGTTAGCAAAATAGTATAAAGGATGGGTGTCTGTAAGGTGATCTCGTATTTATATTTTTCTTGCTCTTTATTTTAAAATATTTAAGGTAAATTTTAGGCACAGTATCCTCTACCTCTAAACACACTTCATTGTATATTTTCTGAAAACAAGGATGCTCTCATACACAGCAACAATACAATTTTGAAAACCAGGAAATTAACACTGATAAAATACTAATGTATAAATTTTAGATCTTCAAATTTTGCTCATTTTGTCATTTTTTTCTCACTAAAGTCATTTATCTGGTCCAGAGTCCAATCCAGAATTATTTAGTTATTATATTTCTTCCCCCCTCCCCCACCCTCCTTAATCTATAGCAGTCGTTCTTTTTGTTACACAGCTGTGGTACTTTGAGAGAGCACAGGCCAGTTAATTTTGTAGAATGTCCCTCTGTGGAGGTTTGGTGAGTCTTCATGCTTGAATTCAGTTATGCACCTTTGGACAAGCATGCTTAGAACTGATGCTATGTTTTTCTCGGTGTATCATAGTTAGAGGCCCATGATACTGATTTCTTCCTTTACTGCTGACATTAACTTTGATCACATGCTTTTGGTGACGTTAACTTGGATCACATGCTTAAGCTAGTACCTGCCAATTTCTTTGTTGTAAACACAAGTATTTATTTTTAATAGGAGGGATTCGTTAACATTTACATTCAACATTAAAAGGTAAAGTGAATGTGTTTACCATATTGGATCATTAATCTTTTCTTGAGAAAACATTTATGCTTCATAATATTATAGCTTTGCGTTCATAGGTCATTAAGGATTGCATTTTCCTATGACTTATAACTAATCATGTGTACAAAGAATACTTTGCTAGCAGATTCAGGCTGGAAGTGGCGGTGGTGCTGCCCCCATGCCTGTGTCTGTTGCTGTGTATGAGAGCATTCTTGTTTTCAGAAAATATACAATGAAGTATATTTAGAGATAAAGGATACTGTGCCTGAAATTTACCTGAAATATTTTAAAAATAAAGAGTAAGAGATAAAACATATACGGAAATCCTTTATACTATTTTGCTAATTTTGTAAGTCTGGAATCAGCACAGCCAGATCTGTATCCTTTACTGGGTGAGCTGCCTGATCTCTCTGAGCCTAGCCTGTGACATGCAGCTGGCAATACTTATATTGTGTTGCCTCGAGGAGGAGCGATGACCCAGGCAGGGTGTCTGGCTCTGTGTCGGACACATAGTGGGTACACAGTCAGCAGTGGTATTGCGATTATCATGTGAACAAGGAGAATGGTTACTGTGGCTATAAAAGACTGGACATTTTAGAAATTCATAGTGAAATTGGGAGAGAGCAGAGTCTGTGAGTGGGCTGAGAATGGTTGGTGAAGATTATTTATTGTTGTTGCTTCGGATGGAATGAAGAAGCAACAACCTAGAAGCCTACAGAAAGAAGAAAGAGAATTACAATAGTTATTTCACTGTTGTTGCCTAGTCACCTATCCTTAAGTTTTCTCTTCTGATCCATTGGAGTACTACAGCAGGCGAGAACCAGGGCTCTCACTGCAACTAACCCTGTCTGTCAAGAGAAGGGTGTGGTGTGTGTGGGGAGGGGTTTGTGAGAAGCTTACAAGTAGTAAGGATTAAATGCACATACAGCTGACATTCTTTTACACCTCTCAGATTGCTTTCATATATGTTCTGTTATTTTTTCCAAACAAACAATGGCGCTTGAAGACAGGTGGAGGAGGTGTTACTATCACATTTTACAGATGACTGTGTTAAGAGGTGAAAAAGACCTGCCCAAAGTCCCACAGCTAATAGGAGGCAGGAATGAATTCCAGTTCTTATTTCTGGTTCTGTGCTCTCTCCATTAAATTGCACCTCAGAAGAGAAAAGGAAAGGGAGAGGGCAGGAAGGAAACCTAGATAGAGAGGGCAGGCAGAATTAAATGACATATGTAGGAAAAGGGCGGCACGTTGGTCACGCTCAGAGCCGGTAGTCCACCATTTAACGTGCACAGGGCGGGTGTCCATGCAGTTCATGGGTGTTAGGACACACTGTAAGCATCCCTGTAGGGACCTTGGAAGTTTGCGAGAGTTCTGGTAGGGGTGGAGGGAATGAGGTGATAAAGGGCTTTGGATTTCCTGATGGAGAGAGTCAGCTAGTGAGAGTTTGGTAGCATTGGTGCTTGTTAGGGATCCCAGAAGCCCAGCTTCTCATTCATGAAATGGCCAAGGTAATAATACCTACCTGTGTTTGGAAGGACTAAATTAGGTAATGTGTAGGAAAAATATAACACAGCGGTTGGGACAAAATAATAATAAAAAAAATGGAGCAGGTTATTACCATCATGCCTTTGTAACTTTCGGGTTTGCTTCTGCTGTAACAGCTGCTCCCATTGTAGTCACTGCCATCAGTAGTTGGCACTGAGGTGCAGATGATGCACGGACACAGTCCAGGCAGTGAAACTCGCCTCTCAGTGGAGAGCACGTGAGCATCACAGGACATTCAAAAATCAAAGCATAGTAGAGAATAAATGCCTTAGGATATGGGCCTGGTCTAGAAAGGGTCACAGAGTGGTTGACTGGAGACATGGGGAGGGACAAGAGAGAGAAATATTATTATTTATTTATTATTTTTTTTTTTTGAGACAGAATCTTACTTTGTCTCCCTTGGTAGAGTGCCGTGGTGTCACACCTCACAGCAACCTCAAACACCTGGGCTCAAGCAATTCTCTTGCCTCAGCCTCCTGAGTAGCTGGGACTACAGGCACCTGCCACAGTGCCCAGCTATTTTTAGAGACAGAGTCTTGCTCTGGCTCAGGTTGGGGTAGAACTCCTGAGTTCCGGGTAGTCCACCCACCTCGGCTTTCCAGAGTGTTAGGATTACAGGCGTGAGCCACTGTGCCCAGTCTTGAGAAACATATTTGTTGTACACTTCATGCATCCTGCTAGATTCGTGGTTCACGTTTATCTCCATTACTGCAGCCTCACAACAATAAGATAGGCTGGGTAAGATAGTCCTGGATAATAAGACACGTTAGACTTACATGTGTTAAGAATGTTTTTTTAAAAAGCTGTAAATGTTTGGAAATAAG
Source organism: Loris lydekkerianus (assembly GCA_963574355.1). Taxonomy (NCBI): domain Eukaryota; kingdom Metazoa; phylum Chordata; class Mammalia; order Primates; family Lorisidae; genus Loris; species Loris lydekkerianus. The sequence continues at coordinate 45,550 of CAUYPK010023050.1, forward strand.
AGCAGAAAAGAAAAATCAAATATTAAAATAGGGTTAAGCCATTTCAAAAGGATTGCAGGATTTGAGAAGACCATAAAGGTCTCCGGGTTCATTCTGCTTCCCTTTGCAGACCTGAAGAGGGAGGCCTAAAAGGGTTGGGCCTGGGCCACAGCCAGCCTCGTGGTCACAGAGCAGTAGTCTAAAGCACCCCAGTGTGCTGCCATTTATCTCTTCTTTTAGTCAATAAGGAGAGAAAATTACTTTGAGTTTCTGTAGAATTTCTTTTATACCTGTCCTGGAGGGTTATAATTAATTTATAAGATATTGGAGGTTATACAGGTGCACAAATGCGGTGATTTCAGACGCTTGCCGGCTGGATTTTAGCTGTGTCCCAAGTTCCCCCAGTAGATGGCAGCAGTGGGTTTCAGGTCTGCGCGGATTTGCAGGGTGAGGGAGCCTGTGCGGCTTTGGGCGAGGTCTGACCCCAGTGGAGCCTTCTCAGGTATGTTAAGACGCTGCGGGGCACTTTAGTCATTTGGGGTGTTGTTTCACTGGGCAGAGGATTGACGTGTGATGGCTTAAATGCTTTCAATAATGATCACTCTTATTTTATTTTACTTTTCTTTATTTTGAGACAGAGTGTCACTTTGTCGCCCTCGGTAGAGTGCGGTGGCGTCACCGCTCACAGCAACCTCCACCTTCTCTCTTCTCAGCCTCCCAGTAGCTGGGACCACAGGCGCCCCTGCAACGCCCGGCTGTTTTTTACAGAGGAGGGTCTTGTTCTAGCTCAGGCTGGTCTCGAACCCTGGAGCTCAAGCGATCCACCCTTTCTGTCAGCAAATTAAAATAATCTAACATTTGTGTTATGCATAATTCATGTCAAAAACAAAAGTCTTAATTTTGAAGACAGGACTGGAGCATTTCCGGTATTTTGTGGTCAGTTCTGGGTGGTGGCAGGCTATTTTCAGAAAACCCTGTTTTCTGAAATTCTTCGGTAGAGCCGAATAAATCGAGGTGACAGGGAGTCACAGTGTGTGATGGTAATTACGAAGAAGTGAATTGGCCTCTAGGATCGCTTCACATGTTAGGGATTTATTTATTTATTTATTTATTATTAAATCATAAACACATAGGTCATGTATACATTAATGCATTTATGGGGTACAATGTGCTGATTTCATATAGAATTAGGAACGCTTACATCACACTGGTTAATATATACTTCATCCCATTTACTTAATTATAGTGTTAAGACATTTATACTCTATGCTAATAGACCCGACATGTACCCTTGCATTATGCACCATAGGTGTGATCCCACCATTCACCTCTCCCTTTATCTGACCTCCCTTCTGCCCTCCCCACCCATCTCCTCCCTCCTTCATCCTGGGTAGTTGTGATCTATTCTTCAAAATGAAAGTGTGAGTGATTGTAAATTGGTTTCATAATATACTAATATACTGAGTACTTGGATATTTTTTCCATAATATACTGAGTACTTGGATATTTTTTCCTCCATTCTTGAGATACATGTTAGGGATTTGATATAAAATACTCCGTTCTCCGGGTAGGCTGGAGCCCGTGAGTCCTCTTCCTGCTTTGCGTTTCTCTGCCCTCTTCCTGTTTAGCAGCCAGCACGTGGGTTGGTAATAAATCTCGCCCCGGGCTCCGGTGCTGCGAGGGCGGAGGACAGTGTGATCCAGGACGTCTTTTGTCCTGTTTTGGAGCTCAGAGGTCAGTAGCCCAGTGAGGTTAAAGTTACTGATTTTTACAAGGACCGTCCTTGGGACAGGTGTCTCCAAAGTGTAAGCTCACTGATGTTTTCATTAATTTTTGAGTTTAAACGCTTTGTTTTGTAGTCTAAAGTTTAGATTCGAGGTAGGATTCCTTTGGCTAGAAAAGTGCTTTAGCCACTAGGGGGTGCTGTGAGAATAGTTCATGTCCCCTAGAGTCTGGTGGACAGGGAATCGCAAAAAGTCTCTGTAGTTGTCTTTTTGCACCGTGCCTGCTGTGGGGAGTTTGGTTGTGGTGAATTAGGCAGAGGTAAGGGTAAGGGAAAGAGCAAGGAGGGAAAGCAGCATAGAGGATTAATTTTAATTGGTGAATTGAAGTAAAAATAAAATTTAAAAAAAAAACATGTATCTGGGAATAGTAGTACATTCTAGTTGCATCTGGGAGCTGAAAGGATTCACTCTGGAAATTGTGATTTGATGATCCCCATTTAGGGGGAATGCCTATGTTTTTAGACTGAAATATCTTTTAAAGACAAGCTTTGTAAACATTTATAGATATTGGAGGTTTGCTTCTGGAGGTTTAGAAATAAGGACCTACATGCTGAAAGTATCATGAGAAACACTGTTTTTGCAACTTTAGTTTTCTGAAAACTGATTGCTTCTTGCTATTGGGAACGAATAGTCAGAGTCAGTGGCCTCATTCCACATCCAGTTCAATTTTTGAGGTCTGCATATTCAAATGCTTCATTTTTGCCTTTGGGAAGTTTGCTAACTTTTCCTGCAGGCTTGTGTGGGTGAACTAACTTTTCTGGAACTTAATCGGCACGTGTGTGCTCATGACTGCCTACCCATCTGTGCCCCTGTTCAGCCGGCAAGCAACCTGCTAACCTTTGAGGTGCTGCCCTTATGGCAGCCGCCCTTCCTTCAGCCTTTCCTTTCCGTCTAACCCGAACAAACGGTTTCATCTGGAACTGGATAGGCCAGGGAGAATGGAAAGGAATTTGACTAGAAAAGCTAGTATAAAATGCAGAAAACCTGCATTTCATAAATATAAATTGCATTTTATAAATGTTATAAGCAGATATGTTTTTGATCTTGTCAAAACTAATATGATTGTACCTTCTCCCTGATTTCAAACTCTTTCATGGCTTCTTGTAAATTACAGGATAAGAGGCAAGGTGCACATATGCTGGAGGGTAGGGACCACACAAGGCTTTCCATAGTGTGTGTGTGTAGCCTTTCCTTTGGCCACTTGCTACCTCAGCCTCTGATACACCTTTCTCCCAGTATTGGCTCTACTTTTCTACCAAGGCGCTCCTGAAACGGCCACATGTGTTTTCCAAGAAGGTGCATGTATTGCTCCCTCTCTCTAGAAGACCTCTTCCTGAACTTGTGTCTTTCCAAGCCTAGCACCCCTTCTGTGAATCTCCCTCCTACTATCCACCCCACACCCAGACAGTTCCTCGGCCTGTTTCCTGTGTGACTTTGGTACCTTGAGCAAGATTCCACTGTTGGCACTTACTGTCGCATGTGGTTCACTTCTCTGCACTTTTACTGTCTGTGCTAGACTGTGAACTCTCCAGGAGCAGGAATGGTGTCATATTATTCCCTATGTCCCCAGTACCTAGCACAGTATCTTGGTCCACTAGCAACTATTTTTTGAGTTGAAGCTCAGCAAGCAAGATTGTGAAGTCATGATGATAGCTGTTAGGGGAGCTGATATGAGGGCATGAGAAGAGGGAAAGCACATCTACTCTTAGCTTTAAAAGAGAATAGTTAAGGGTGGGGCCTGTGGCTCAAAGGAGTAGGGCGCCAGCTTCTTATGCTGGAGGTGGCGGGTTCAAACCCAGCCCCAGCCAAAAACTGCCAAAAAAAAAAAAAAAAGAGAGAGAGAGAGAGAGAGAGAATAGTTAAGATGGTTTTTAGCTAATGCTGTATTCTTACATTTGAAGTGTAGGACTCAGGGTTTTGCTGATCCAAGGTTTAAACTTCTCTGTTAGCACCAACTTGCTGAGGGTCTTAGGTGAGGCAATTAATTTGCTTCACCTTTGCTACCTTATCATAAAATAAAGGGGTAGATTTTTATTGTCTAATAATTGTGAATTACCCACTGTGGATTACTTGACAGGAGAAGTTTAGTCTCTACCACTCAGCACATCCTCTCCGTTGTCCTTTTTGTCTCCCAGGTGGGATGAACGTATGTTTTACTATTACTTGAAGCCACATTCAACTAGGAAGGTATTCCAAAACTAGTTTCAAATTAGTTGTTACTACTCTCTAGTTTTGGTTACCTGTTACTTATCCCTTAATTTAGGGAAAATAATTTTAAGTTTTTGCATCATGAGCATACAAATCTTTAAAATGAGTAATGATATTTTGGAGCGGGGAAGGGGGAAGTGACAGAGAGTAATGGAACTTTTGCGCCTTATGTGGAAAGGAAGAAGCCATGGTCAGTGGGAGGGAGCTGGACGTCTTGCTCCCTTTCTTCTCTGACCTCTTTATATTGTGGTTATTCAGTCACAGGGAATGGGGTGAAGTCAGCAGGGGGTGGTGCCCCCCCTTTTAGAATGATCAAATTTTATTGGCTTAACAAAGATTCAGGATTCTAATGTTTATTTTAAAAGACCAAAAAAACCATTTTTCTCTCCACAATTTTTTTTTTTAAGTTCGAAATTCAGTAGTTTTAAAACAAATAAAAATTCAAGGGGCCCAGTTAAGGCTACACTTTGATTTAGGATTTTCTGCGCTTCCTGCTAGCCAATTCGAATACCATTTAGAATTTGTCTGATTTATAAATCAGAAATACTGATTTTCATTTTCCTTTTTCTCATATATAGACATACACAAAGTAAAGGAGCCCTTGTACAACTCACAGTAACAAAAGAACTAAGAAATGCAAACACTTGCCTTAAATTGATGCCAAATTTCAAAGGCCAGTTGAAGTTGTTTGGCTGAGGGGTGGGTTTTCTTTTTGACTTTATGGAGAGCTGCAGGAGGCAGAGGAAGGAGAGAAAGGCTCAGGAGAAGCTCTTGGTCAGGAAGGTGGGACCGCAAAAGTCTGTACTTAAATGTGAAGACCAAGCTTCTGCTCCCGAGGCAGATTGTAGTGAGCCCTAGCTCTACCGCCCCATGATGGGGTCACTCTGAGTGGCAGCTGATCCCCCTGTGTCTTGTCTGTGACATGCGTACTGTTCAGTGGCTTCTCATTCTTCTAGGGTGAGAACTGGAATCCTCCAGTGGCCTCCAGTGCATGGTGGAGCCTTCTTTGCTTTTAAGCTTCTCTCGCTGGCTCTGCCCTTAGTCCTCCTTGTGTCTGTCTTCACACTGCCCTTTGTACAGGCTGCTGTTCCCTCTGTTTGGAAATGTCAGCACTTTTCATCATCAGCAAACCTCATTTTCAGCTGGAGGAGTCACTTCTGCAGAAGACAATATTGGTACATACCATATTTATTGCTTTGCAACTCCCTTGCATTTTCATGTAAGATATCTATGGATATGTTTTTGTGTCAATAAAAATAGGTCTGCATAGTCATTTTTAAATGGCTGCATAATACTATTTTTCCAGGATAATTATAATTGATAATTTTTTCTTGATGCACGTTTCAATTGTTTCTTATTTTTTTTTTTTATTATTACCCACACTGGGATGAACATTATTTATATATGTGTATCTTGCACAAATATTACCTATTTTGTTATGCTCTATTCCTAGGAACAGAATTAATTACTCAAAGAATATGTGGCTTATAATTATTGATGCATGTTGCCTTACTGTTCAATACTGATCAAATGGGAAGCCTTGTATTTCAAAACCCATCCTGAGTCTCAGACCCTTCATCTGTAGAATAATACAGTGTGTCGATTTAAAACTGCACACAAACTTTGTGGATACTTGCATATTACTTAGACACACACACACATTTCTTCAGTGCCTAGCATATGGTATTTAATATTCTTATTTATTTTTGGCATTGACATATTCATGTATACTTATTTTATTTCATTTTTTCCTAGATCTGTTTGCTGGTTTTTCTTTTGTTGTTGTTGTTTGTTTATTTTTGCTGAGACAGAGTCTCACTATGCTGCCCTGGGTAGAGTGCTGTGGCATCACAGCTCACAGCAACCCCAAACTCTTGGGCTTAAGTGATTCTCTTGCCTCAGCCTCCCAAGTAGCTGCGACTACAGACACCTGCCACAATGCAGACTATTTTTTGGTTGTTGTTGTTGTTGCCGTTGTCATTGTTGTCTTAGTTGGCCTGGGAAGGTTTGAACCTGCCAGCTTTGGGGTACGTGGGTGGCACCCTATCCACTGAGCTACGGGCACCGTCCCTGTTTGCCGTTTAGAGAGAATTCCAGATTTTCTGGCAGTTTTGTAGCCTTGAGACTTTCAGTGAACTTAGGAGAGATTAGAGTGTCCTAGATACTGCAAACTGATCAATATAGAGCCTATCGTGTAGGTCCCAGCTTGGGTCCTGAACTCTCAGAGCCATTGAGGGTGCTTAGGCAAGAACCATTGGCAGTGGAAAGTATGGGGAGCTGTGTTGTTCAGCCTGTTCTTAGAGATGGAATAATTTTCAGCGTGGAGACTGGGCTGAGTGTGCAGTGGTAGGAGGTATTTTTGCCCATTACTCTGTTACTGTAATCTCTTCTGTCCAGAACAAACAAATGATAAACCAGCTGCCAGCCTGAAAGTAACAACCCAGCCATTCCCCAGCCATTCCCGTCATTGCTTGGCTTATGGTTGTAGAGTGCTCATTACAGAGGGCGGATGCCAGCCATTTTGCTGTGCCAGGTGTTAGTCATAACCAGCTTCTACAGTCAAGGATAGCACCAAGGATACAGCTTTGACACTGAGCTTTTCCTCTTACATTTGCTTTTGTTCTGTGCTAGCATCCTGGTTCAGATCCCTTATGATCGTAACTACTCGGAACTTTTAGAGTTGGAAATGAAGCATTGTATAGGATGTTTTTTTAAAAGTATGTATTATCTTGAGATAATATACTGCCAGCCCCTTGGCTGGTTGGTTCATTGTTTTTGTTGTTATTGATTGTCTGTTTAGAGACAGGGTCTCACTCTGCCACCTAGGTTATAGTGCAGTGGCATGATCATACTGATCATAGCTCACTGTAACCTTGAACTCCCAGGCTCAAGTCATGCTCCCACATCAGCCTCCTGGGTAGCTGGGATTACAGGTATGAGCTATCATGCTGGGCCACCTTTGCTGGTTTTGAACCTTGGGCAAGTCACACATCTTCTAAGAGCCTTGATTTCCTCATATTCTCAATCTCCAAGGGCCTTTGTGAAGTTGAAATGTGGCAGTTTGTACCAAATCCTTATGCAGTATCTGGATCATAACCGAGACTCCATAAATGCTTTTTTTTTTTTTTTTTTTTGCCTTCTCCTGTGTATTGGGGAACTTTTTATAAGGAAGGAATTATGTATTGCACAACATAGGGAAGTATTTAAATGTCATGTGAGGATTATCTTTTATTTTCTTAAGGAAATTATTGGCTAAGGTTAATGAATTTCATCCTGCCCTTTCCTTCTTTCTTCCTGTCTCTGTAAAGTGCAGTAACCCAGCAGCTACACCCTTGTTCTTTAGACAGAACTGTTCGTGCTCTTCTGCCCACATGTGTAATCTTAGTGGTTTCCTTAAGGACTCTGAGTTACATTTACTTAGACTCTTACTGTTTTAATAAGATTTCTGACTTCTTCATCTACTGGTGTATTTTTAAGTTGTCATTGAAACGGTTCCCTGTTGAGTATATATATATATGTTTTTGAGATAGAGCCTTACTTTGTCACCCTTGGTAGAGTGCTGTGGCGTCATAGCTCAAACTCTTGGGCTCAAGTGATCCTCTTGCTTCAGCCTCCTGAGTAGCTGGGATTACAGGCATCTGCCACAATGCTCGACTATTACTTTTAGAGATGGGGTTCTTGCTCTTGCTCAGGCTGGTCTTGAACTTTGAACTCAGGCAATCCACCCTCCTCAGCCCCCCAGAATGCTGGGATTATAGGTGTGAGCCACCGCGCCTGCCCTAAGAGTGCATTTTTCCTAGGTATAATGAATTTGTCTGTTAGAACAAAGTAGAAGTTTTCAGTAATAAATGTCATGTAAATCAACCCCTTTCCCATTGAAGTTTCCTGTGATGTGTTATTTCTGTAGGGTCCTTCCTACTTTTCTCTTATTTGTCTCTTTAAGCGGCTTTCACTTATCCCTCTTTCCTTGCTGAAACTTAATGACTACTTCAGTGGTTTTGAAACTGAACTGTGCAGATACCTAGGGACATGACTTAGCACTCTGCAGTTTTAATAAGCTGGTTAGGTGATGGTGATACAGGTGATTGAGACAGACCCTCTGTTCTATCTCCTGGTTTGGGAAGAAGACTTGTTGCTAAACTCATTTTACAAAAAACTATTTGATAGTCCTGGTTTAGGATTATATAGCTGTAACCCAAATGCCCATATGCACCTGCCACTTCCCTCCCTCTGCCTACTGGCTTTTGGGCAATGCTGTTTCCACCTCTCTGTTGTTTACAGGCGTCCCTTTCACTCTGAACACTGCTGCAGCGCCCCCTCCTGGTCATTGTGTGTAATGTTGGCCTTCTTTGGTAGCGCTGCACCAGTTGCTAGCTGAGTTACACCATGTGAAACAGAGCCATAATATCTCCTTAAGCCATGGCTCATTTTGATATTGTTTGATAGATCTTATATGCATAATTAAATTGGGCATACCTGTCCCGAATGCACTGACTGGTGTTAATGTAGGCACTCGTTTTACCATCGGTATAATGCTCCTTCCTTTGATGTGGGAGGGTGTGTGCAGTCTGACACGCTGAGGAGGCAAGTTGGATGAATGAGCCTTTAGCAGACCCTAGTACAGAGTGGGAGATAAACTGATATGGAGAGAGGACTGGGAAATAGTTTGGGATTCATTTTATAGGAGAGTTTCTAATAGTAGAAACTGGCCAAACTTCAGTTTTAAGTAGACTGAAATTGAAGTCACAGGACTTCTAGAACTGGAAGATATATGTTCTATCTTCCCACCTTGTGGCCAGAGCACACTGCTCGATGGGGAGAGGGGGTAGGTGAGCCTTGACATGAATCCCCTCATTCCTCTGGGCAGCTATGCAGGACCTGAGGTGGTTGAGGTTCTGGGGCCAGTTGCTATGAATCTCTTCATCACTTGATTTCAGTATGCTGTATAAATATTATAATGTTTTGTATGCTCCATCAGGTAGACATGGCTGTGAAACAGTGATCCAAATCCATCAGAAAGCTTTTACCTCGAAATTCAACATTTTGAATATAGAGGTTTTGGGGGAAGCTTAGGAGTTCAAAGGGTCCAGTCGGATGACCATTGGTCTGAACCTGTCTTAGTGGAGAGAGGAAATACTGAGTTCTGTGGAGATTGAATGGGTTTTTAATCTGTAACTAAGGACTCCATTTCTACTTTTGGTTTTTGGTTCAGTGACTTTTTAAAAAATATTGCTTAAACTGAAGCTAGATAACAACAATAAGAATGAATGGATTTTAAGTTAATTAAAGAGCAGGGGCCATGCTGCTGGGTTTTTTTTTATCTTTGGTGCTTAGCATGGTGTGCGGCAAAGTTAGTGCTTACCAGATATTGGACAGATGAATGAATGTGACGGGACTTACTTTGTCCTTACTGGGAGGCTGGGCCAGATGTCTTTCAAGCCTCCTCCAACAAAGATTCAATGAGGTTCTTACTGCTCAGCAATAGTATTTGGAGGGCGGGCAAGTCTTTTCTGTTGTATTGAGGATAAGGAAAGCTCTTAGATTTAACATCACATTTAAACTTCCAGTAGCCTTAGGAAATGCAGAAAAATTGGAAGATGGAGTTCAAACTGATATTGAAAACTTCTTCTTAAATTTACAAGGAGAAAATTACTCCATTTTTGGAATGAATTTTGCTTGTTTTAGAGTACTTTTTCCTTCACAGCGTCCATGTAAGAAATAAAATAAATTGGGTTATTCTATCAACAGCAGTATAACTATTCTGCTGGCATTGGGGGTCCTACTGCAGATTCAAGGACACTTGTTCCTTGAGTTATGACAGATTGGGTAATCTGAGGACCTTTCTGTTTGGTAATTACTAGATTTTCCCCTAAACACTGATTATATTGCATTTCTGAGCTCACAGAAAGTGGAGGCCAAAAAGAAGGGGAAAAAGGAAAGAAGACAAGATGGAAAAAGCGGGATGCTGAACAAGTGCTGTGCTGTGTAAGGGCTGGGATCTCCCAAGGGGAGGTGCTCGGGTCAGCTCTGCAGCCGCGAGGGATGACAGCTGTGTCTAACTTGTTTGTTTCTACATTGATGTTTTCTATATGTTTAAATCTGACAATTAAAAGTTGAGCCTGAGACTCTGGAATTAAGCTTAAAATCCTGAGACTCGGAAGATACCCAAAGTGTCCCTAAGTGGTGATGTCTCCTGCCTTCTGGCAGAAGCAAACACAAATTTTCTGTGAAGGAACATTTTCTTTCAAAGCATTAGAAGTAAGCAACCAATTTAAGGTCTCCCAAGAAATTCAGATACTACAATTATCTATATTCTGCATTCTATGTAAACAATCACATATAAATGTCAAAAGAAATGCAAGAATCCCTAAAATGAGCAAGCGACATAATATCAAAAATGACCAAGCAAGGCCAGGCATGCTGGGTCAGGGCTGTAATCCCAGCAGTTTGGGAGGCTGAGGCAGACGCTTGCTTGAGGCCAGAAGTTTGAGATCAGCCTGGGCAATATAGCAAGTCTCTGTCTCTGCAAAAAATAGAAAAATAAGCTGGGCGTGGTGGTGCATATCTGTATTGCCAGTTAGTCGGGAGGCTGAGGCAGGGGGACTGCTTGGGTCTAGGAGCTGCAGGTTGCAGTGAGCAATGATGACTCCTACTAATACTCCAGCCTGAGCAGCAGAAGGAGACCTTGTCCCTGGGGAGTGGGGAGAGGATCAGGAGGATTTGAAAAAGAAACAGCTTTCAGAAATGAAACTTGTAACTCTTAAAATAATAAAAAGCAAAAATGAAAATCCAAAGGAAAGGCTTAGACAGATGAAAAAGATTGAGAATTAGATTAGATACAGGTGAAATGAAGAATTTACAGATGTCAGCACAGAGAGACAGAAAGTATCTGGCATAGCTCCTGCGTGAAGGACTCAAATACAACTAGGGACTTTTCCTAACAAACACAAATAATATAACCTAATTGTATGTACCTTTATATTAATCCAAAATAAAGACATAAATAAATAATATGTATTTATTGAGAGGCTTTAATGAGTTTAGTGGACATTCCTTGCCTCTGACAGACCAAAGAAGAGACCTTCTGTAGGGGGAGGCAACCTTTATGACCCCCAGGTTTGAACTTCTGCAACATTTGCAGTGTTCCTCCATCATTATCCCAAGAGGACATTGGAGAAAGGCAGTTTTCCAAAAATGGGTCACTCCATGGGTTCAAGACATCTCCCAAACTGTGCTTTTGACTTGGAGGTCATGCCTGTTGTGGTTGAGGATCAGTAATGCCAGGCAACATTCTAGAATGTTTGTTTTTCCAATGTGTAATTTAAAGTGGTGTGTATATTCTGCAGTAAGTAGGATCTTGGTAGGGTTGTTGAAACAGTTGTGTTGGAATTAGGAAGAGGACATTTAAAATTGCTTGGCGTAGCAATGTTTTGAGTGCACACCAGACTAGCAGATAAGGGCATTATTGGTCAGGAGCAGGAGTTTCTACAAAGGGAGTGATTCCTATGTTCCTTACCCAAGGCTTAGGAAAGTACAAACATTTTTCATTATGTATAGTCACAAGACACAGTCTCTAGAAACAGCGTCACAGTAGCTAGTCACACTTGGAGGATTAACAAGGAATGTGAAAATGAATAAAGTTCCCAGTAATGTTCCAGAATTTGGGTTATAATCCCATGCATTTTCATTTTACTGTTGAGTGTACTTATGTGGCAAAGAAAAGACTGCCTATTTTTTGGGGGAGGGGGCATTCCGTGCCTTACAAAGTTACCTAGATGTGAAATGATATTTTTAGGGTCCAGCAATGAGTCAGTGAGTTCAGACTGTATTTGATGGCAATTCCCGGATAAGAAATGTTTGAGCTAATTTCACACTTAAGTGGTTTACAGAGGCTTACAAATAGAAATGGTGCTTTTCTATGCACTAAATATAATTATCCTAATGTCTTTTAGGACAGATGTTTTCTTTTTTCAAGTAGGCATGTGAAGAGTGAGATTAGACGTCTTTCTGGGAAGCTCTGGATTCCCAAAACTTTTCTTAGTACATCCCTACAGCAAGCTCTGTCCCTGAAGAGCCCTGAAGTTCAAGACCAAAGGGTTTTTAGAAGATTCATTCATCACGTTGTGAAGTTATTCATTTGGCGATTAGAATCAGAAAATAATTAAATTTAGTATATTTGAGAATAATACCTGAGTTTAAGATCCCAGTCACCTTCTGACTTTCTGTTTAATAGCTATGAAGTTACCTATGATGATTTTAAAAGTTGGAAAGAATTTCATAAGCAGTGCTGTTAAGTCTAAGTAGGTGTTTATGGTAAAATAACCAACTTAGATGATTAAAAAAATGTAAAGCTATGTGATAACTAATCTGTTATAAAAATAGCAATCTTCAGAATGATTTTTTGAGTTTTGTTTGAATGACTTTTATATTATGTAGTCCATGCGATTGTGGGTTATGGTTTAAGCTTTATCCCACATATACCTAATCTGGGATATAATCTGTTCTTTCACATGTTACTTTTAATACATGTATAGTCAATAGGAGAGTGTTGGTACCTATAGGTATTAATAATAAGGATAACAGTAATGTGAGTAATAATAATAGATAGTCTTTGTTGAGCTTAAACGAGGTCAAATATTATGCTAAGTGCTTGCTTGATGTTTTCTCATCCAATCACCACAGAATCCCTGTAATTATATCTTGGATTTACAGATGAGGAAACTGAGGTGCATAAAGTCAAATTTATCCAGAGTGTCATATCTGGTAAATGTTAGAGTAGGGATTTGCACAGAGGCTGTCTTATTCCAATGCTAGTGTTTGTAAATAATATGCAGTCCTGCCTCCAGACTAGTTACTTTAAAAATATTTTGGAGTCTTGAAGTATTACTGTTCTCTGGGTTTGTACACCAGGACTGCAAAGTAAAACTGCCTTAATGAAACACTCATTGTTCTTTAAGTAAGACAGAATTCTTATCTTGAATTTCAGTGCTAGAATAAGGTTCTGGAATAAATACAGTCCTTGAGTAGGACACAGCTGATTTCATTTCTCCCAGAATTGGAGTCATTTTTCACATAAGGTCTTGCCCTTTTGGCTATTAATCCTGAAATCCTGGCTTTAAAAATCTCAATCATATGTGCATGCAATCCTTCTAAAAGACATAACTGTTATTTCCTGTGGACATAAGCTTCTCTAAGAATTGGTGTTTGCTTATTTAAAAATTTCTCTTTAATTTTCCGGGGTTTACAGCTGCACCTTGTTGGCCTGAGCTTGCATTTGAAATTAACTTAAAAACCCAGGCTCCCTTTCTCAAGACCCCTTTTTCCTATGCCAATTAGTTAATACCTTGTGGGAATTATCTGAAGTGGGCCCACTGAAACTAGAGTCTGCCTTTTGGACTGTGTCTGATCTGCCAAAATAGTTGTTTTATAAAATGATTTCAAGGTCCCTGCAGGGTCTGGAGCTGATTCTTAGTTTGTCGAATTGTTATTTTGTCTCTGAGAGAGCACAGGCCTTATTTTTTCTCCCAGTAGATACTAGGTTGGAGGAGAGTGGGGGCGGAGGGGAGCTGTGAAGTCCAGCAGAATGAGTAGGGTGGATTGCGTTCTTTCATTCTCATGCTAACAAATTTTCAGTCAAAAGTTAGAGGTTATAATAAAGACGTGCTTTGAAAATTCAACCTGCCTAACCACTGCCAGAATCACCTTTTGAAATTGTTCCTCACCTGTCGTTTCTCTGCTCAGATGTGAATAGGCAGTTCTAGTGTTCATTCATTTTAACTCAGAAGGTAACACGCATGGGTATTATGCAGGGCTTGGCCTGGCTTTTGTTCACTGACTGTATTTCCCTGGCTGTGGGCAATTTTCTCCTTCCCTTTTATTACTACATACTTTTCTATTGTAGGACATATTATAATTTATTTAATTGGTTCTCTATTATTGGATATCTAGATGTTCCCAGATGTTTGCCCTTATAAACATTGCTTCATTAATTATTCTCAGATGAGTATCATTTTGCATGTGATTTCAAGTTTTCTTGCAGGATAAATATTCAATCTGGAAATGCAGAGTCAAAGGGCATTTGAGGTTTGGGTGGATATTGCCAAATGGTCTCCCACAGTGTCATGGTTTTTAAAACCCTCATCTCTCACTTACTAATCAGAAAGCTAGGCTTCTGCTAGGACAAGCCCTAATTAGTTGCCCTGGAAAATAGGATAGAGGTTTTTGCTGCCGCATTTTCTGAAAATATTGCTTCCTTTGGTTCTGTTCATAGACCCCACCCATCCTTATGTTTGCCCTTGAATGCACACTCATACATACACCCTCGCACACCACATACCTCCTGTTAGGGGCTTCATAGCTTCATTGCTTTCCTTTCCTTTTTTTTTTTTTTTGGCATTGCTTTTTTTATCTGAATTTTTGTAGTGTGTGCACAGTGTACTGACTTTGACTCTCAGTCTCACACTACTCACAGTAATTGCTCCTTTTGTGATGGCTTGCTTTTCTCACTTTGAATTCCTCCTTGATGACTAGGAGAATGTTTTACACATTGTGGGATTTTAAAAAATCATTCGAGGAAAAAAGATACATGGTTTTTGTAAAAAATAATGATGCTTATTATGAGAAAAATTAACTGATAAAGAAAAGTATTCAGATATGTAAAAATTCCCCCCAATACTGTCGCGTCCGGGGATAACTACTCTTAGCATTTTGTTGCACATCATTTCGGGGATCTCTTTGTGAGCATACAGACAGCCATATCCTCAGATAGACATGTACCCTTGTACACACGACCTCATGCTGTTCTCACTACTGGGAACCTTGCTTTTCTTCATAAAATCTTAGACCTTTTCCCTGTCGGCTGGCATGGTTCTGTATCATTCTAATGACCAGTTAGTAGTTGTTCCTGTGCATATACCGTAGGTTTTTTAACCAGTGCTGAACTGATTGACATTTGTGGTTCATAATTTTCTATCCTGGTGAACATATCTTTAGGTACTAATGCCTTGTTCCTTAGTAAGGTAAGGTCTTAGAAAAAAAGGAACTGAGTTAAAACACGGATACATAATGTTGTGCGGTCTAAATAAGTACTTATAGTAATAAAAGAGAAGGAAGTCTATAGTAATGTTGAGTTCTTTCTCCTGGGAAGCTGTCAAATTCCAATAATTATTTATGGCCTTCAGTATCACCACTCAGACATCAAAAAGTGTTGTTAAGGAATTTTACACATTATAAAAAGGAAAACAATCATAAAGAGATAGTGTAAGAGAAATAACCTTTGCGTGCATTCATGAATGTGCAAAGCAGCATTGTTTTCTTTCTTTATCTCCTGGGGACTAACACTCTCTCTTTCTCTTTCTCCAAATTATTTTGGAATGCTTGTCTCATTTAGAATATTACAAAAGCATTTCCCCTGCTGCCAAGGTACAAAGAAGAGCAATGTTTTCTGTTTCTTGGAGAATAGTTTGCTTAGGAAAGTACACAGTCTAATGAAAGGGCCCGCAGCTGTGGGTTATTTTGAAGCCTACTTGAAAACATTTTGATGTGTTTATTTCTTTTACTGCTCTATTTTGGAAAAGATTTGAGATGGCTTGCAAAGATGCAAACAGTGTAAAAACTGGATAAAATTTGATAGATAAGAAAAAGGAGATGAAGGAAGGTGAGAAGGTAAATAGAAAGCCAGGAGCGAGGTTAGTGTGCAGAATACACATGAAACATGAAATTGCCATCACCAGCGGTCCAAAATGGTTGAAGATGGGGGATTTTGTCTACTTCCCCCACAATGTTAAGTTCAATATATTTGCCTGAGGTGGACCTCAGATTTGGCCCTGAGCCAGCATGGTGGAGATGTAGCCCCAACATCAACAAATCTCCAACACAGAAGGACAAATACTTCTGATATCAAGGCCATAGAGAAAATTCATGTAGAGAAGATTTTTTTTTTTTTTTTTTGCAGTTTTTGGCTGGGGCGGATTTGAACCCGTCACCTCCTGTATATGGGGTCGCCCAAGAGAAGGTATTTTTAAACAGTATATTTATAAATTCACGGTCCCAGAATGTGATAGCCAGAAGGATCTCCGAGGGCTGGCCTAGACAGCCTTCCCAGTATTGTGTGATGCCACTTAGTTGTGCTTTAGAGGGGCCAGCTAGGGTGCAGAGTCTGCATATGACTTTGACCTTGAATCAGTCTCTGAACCTCACTAATCCACAGTTTCCTCGTATGCCAAATAGGAATAGGATTGGTTTTTACCTCATAATATTGTCTTTAGGATTAAATAAGATAATGCCAGGCAAATGCAAATCATAATCACAGTGAGATACACTTCATACCCGCCAGGATGGCCATAACCAAAAACACAGACAGTAACTAGCGTTGGTGAGGATGTGGAGAAATTGGAACCTCAGACACTGCTGCTGGGATGTAAAGTGGGGCAGTCTGTCTTTGGAACAGTCTGCTGTCTCCTCAGAAGCTTCACATGGGACCCAGAAATTCCACTTCTAGGTATATACTGAAAGGAAATGAGACGGTATATTTACACAAAAACTTGTACATGAATGTTTACATCAGTATTATTGATAAAAGCCCCAAATAGAAACAGCTCAACTGCCCCCATGTGATGAATGGAAAGAGGGATCATAGAGTGTGCCATCCCATTTATATGAAATACCCAGAATGGGTAAATCCGCAGACACGGAAAGTAGATTCCTGGTTGCCTAGGGCTGGTAGCTAGAAGGCAGCGGAACTGCTAATGGGCACAGGTTTTTTTTTTTTTTTTTTCTTTTTCTTTTTTGGGAGGATGACAAAAATTTTCTAAAATCAGTTGTGATAGTCACAATTCTGTGAATAAATTAATACTGAAAATTGTTGACTTGTACATATTAAATAATCAAATTGTATAGTAGGTAGATTATACCTCTTATCTGAATAAACCTGTACGTATACATGGGTCACTGCTAAAGTTCTGAGACAGCCTGTGTTATGGTCCATTATTTCACTTCCAAGAAGCACGGTTGACAGTGTCATTTCTGATTCACCTGTGTACGTGTCAGCTTACTTGGGTTGTCAGTGTTGCTGGGAGGGCTTCATTTGTTTTCATCTACACAGATTGTACATTTTGTGATTTTTGTGTACCTCAAAACTGTCTTAATGACCCATGTATTAAAAGGACGATAGTGCAGGACAGAGTTCTTGGTATAGTGCAGTAAGCTGTATACTAACTTAGGTACTCAATAAATGTAGGCTTTTTGTTTTTTAGACAAATGAAGAAGGGGAGGCTCAGGTCCCATGGCTGCCTTTGGCTGAGCTGGAGCCAGCTCTCCTGAAGTCCCCGCTGTTCTCCCGAAGGCTGGCGTGGCCTATGCTTTCCCTTCTAAAGGCGCCCTCTGTAGTTCAGACTTCAGCCTGCCTTCACTGGGTCTTGAGCCTTTCCTCTGTAACAATTTTCAAGTTTCCTAATTTGGATGCAATATAAACCTTGAACTAGTCAGCAAAATTTTTAATTAGCTGTGATAAACTGAAAAGTTGACTTGTGGCCCTGCCTGCTATTGACTTTTCAGAGACTGATTTTCCATCTAACAATTACTCAGGCGTTTTGACTTTTCCCTTTTCCCCCTTCTCATGTGACCTATCTTTGGGGCTTTTGCTTTCAAACTTCTCCACTTGAAACAGGCTGGACAAGTGTTGGAGCTTCTATCTCTTGCATTTTCCCAGAAGTAAATCTGACATACCTTTTGAAATTGTACTGTTGCTGTAAAGTGAAATTTGGGTTTCCTATTACGGGATTTTTAGGCATATTTTTGTTATAGTGTTGAAAAACGCCTTCTTAGGCTGCAGTGTTTGGGCACTGCCAAGCCATTGTGATATGAAGGTTAATACCTTGTAGGTATTAGAGATGTATATGTAAATCTCTGCAGGTTAATATCAACCTGGTATTCTCAATCCATTGAAATTTATAGGGTTGAATATAATTTGAAGTACTGTATACACTCGAGTATAAGCCGAGTTTTTCCGGCACAAAATTTGTGCCGAAAAACCCGAACTCGGCACAAATTTTGTGCCAAAAAAACTCGGCTTATACTCGAATATATATGGTATATTAGTTTTCTATAGACTGGTGTTAAGAAACATATGAATTATCAACAACCTGACAAATGTGTATGCTTAACTTGTATAAAGCTTAGTATCTTACAGGGTATAGCTGAAGTTTTACAAATACTGTGGAAAAATTGAAGCTTTCTGAAAATTAAATTTTAGGAATATCTAAGTTTCCAGAATGGCCTTTTCTCTTTAGAAGTAGTTATGGAATAAAGCCATAGCATCCCTCTCGGTACCATAAAAGTAGCCACCTGGTAATAAACATTAATAAAAAGTTAACAAAAAAGTTAACTCTTCAGGTTAACAGTCCTACTTGTGCTTAGATTGGTGACATCACTCTTTAGATGTGAGGAAACATTCTGATTTGTTAGGTCACTATTGATTATCATCTGTTGCTAGGTAACAGATCACCCCATAACTTAGTGGCCTAACTTAACCACAGTCATCTATCTCATTATTGTCTCTCTTGGTTCTGGGGATGACTGGGCTCAGCGAGGCAGCTCCTGCTTGGGTGGTTTCCTGAAGTTGCTCCCGTGAGTGACCGTGGCTTCTGGAGGCTGGGGAAAATTGAAGATGGCTGTTCGCCAGGACCTCAACTGAGATGTCAGCTGGACGTCTACACTTGACCTTTCCATATGACCTCTCTTCCTCATAGCATAGTGACTGAGTTCTAAGAATGAGCTTCCCAAGTGGACCAGGCAGACTCTCTGTGGCCAGGCCGTGGAAGCCACATAGTTTCACTTCTGCTGCTGCAAGGCTTGCCCAGACTCTACCCATCAGTGAGAAGAGTGTCAGTGACACACCGTAAGAAGAACACGTGGGACAGGAGGTCTTCTTGTGATCATGTTGGAAGGCAACAATCGCCTCAATCATTTTTTGAGTAAAAGGCAATAAGTAAATAAAAAAGGAGGTAAAGAGCCCCAGGGTTTGGTAGCGGAGCGGAAACTGAGCTGCAGATAGCGAAAATGAGAGCAGAAGAAAAAAGCAGAGCAGGCGGAGGTGTAGGGGAGGCAGGACAGTGAGCTCCTGCGAATAGGGTACCCCCTGATGCTTACGGGCCCATTTTCACTGCCCTGCACCTCACTTTGTGCCCTTGAAAATGTCCCTGGCAGGAGTACTCGGCACACTAACCAAACACCTCCAGCATCCAGGAGGCAGCAGGGCCGCTATCTAGCTGCTGTAATAAGCTGGCCAGGTCAGCGTATGGTAAAGTGCAATAGGTATAGTGTCAGAGCTGTCTTGTCGTACGGATTTCTGGTTTTTCTTTAAAAGAGGAAGTAAGGTGCTAATATAAAACTATTGTGCCAACCTTGACTGAGAAAACAGGAACCTGGAGTTGTCCCTTCTCACCCCTTCCTGTGCAACAAATATTTATTTTGATTGTTAAAAGAATGTGTATACTTGACAAAAAAACCCCAAATATTTATTTTAAATATTTGCTGAGTGCCTACAACATGGGAGGCACTATTCTAGGTCGAGATATTTGACTAAAGAATAAAGAAGGGTAAGTCTGGTGATTACTTAGTATTGTTTTACAGAGTCCTTTCATTCAGCCTTTATGAATTCTGAGGAAGGATCAGTGTTAGCTTGCTGCGAGGCCTCTAGAAAGTCATTTAGCTTCTAAGGGACTGCATTTTACAAACTGTCTGTAATATCCACTTGCATGGCCCTTGTAGGTATTAGAGATGTATATGTAAAATTAAAAATATATATGAAGTACTTAATAAGGGCTAGATATTATTTTTACTTTCATTTTCTTTGTACATTGTGATTAAGCCAAAATGTTCTGAAGCAACTAACATAGAATCATATGATATACCTGAATAAATTCATGCTTTTAATGATTGCATTAATTCATTCCACTAATCTTGATTGAACATCTGGAATGTGCCAGTTGGTGTAGCAGGTGCTGGGGATTCAGGCATGAACAAGTCAGACAAAGCTCTGCCCTGTAGAACCTTCATGATGTGGGTTCCTGTGTGAAAAAGATATGAGAATGTGTAAGACTTAGTGAAGAGGTGAAGTGGATACTGTGCATTTTGAGAAGGGGCATTGCAGACAGATGCTTTATGTAAAGGGTTTGAGTGACTAGAATGCAGTCAGCCATGAAGCAGAACAACTTTGGCATTTGCAGAGAAGTCATCTCCAGTGTTGTCCCTTACCTAGTCACAGAGTGTTGGTGAAAGTGGTCTACTTGGAGGTACTTGTCAACCTTAGCCCTAGCTCTGTTAAGAAATTAAGTTTAGTAGGACAAGGACCCATGGTAGTATGTGTTAAGAAAGGTCCTGGAATAATAGGTTCTATCTCCTCTGTGTATTTTGGGGATAATTATATCTATTGCAAGGGTTTTAAAAAATAACATCCAAACGTAAGAGTTGCTTATAAATGGACATATAAATACCTATTTATAAGAGTTTAGTTCAGAATACAAATATGGAAAAAGTCTCTTGAGGAAGTTTATCTTTAATTCAGACATTGTGTCATTAATACTTTAAATCTCATTATAAAACTGTAACCTGAGTGCTGCCCACATCTTTCTTCTTGTATGGAGAGCATGGAGAACAATTGTGATGTCATCTTCATCCACTCACTCATTATCAGTGTTCATAAGGATCGTCCCAAATCTCCAAAAATAGTTATATTTGGCTGCGTATTTCTAAGAAAATAGGTAAGTCTACATAGCATGTTTTAAAACTGATGTATTTGGCTGTAGTGCACAGTGCTTCATTCCCAGAGAGTTCTTGAAGCTGAGGACACACCCAGTTTTAATTTTTTTCCAGGGTAGAATTCAGTACAAACCAGCACTTTTTGAGCACATCACTTTCCCATCCATCATCTCATTGACTGGCATAATGACCTGCTGAGGTAGCACAGTGCTTTGTCTCACGGGGGAAGACACTGTGGCTCCGTGTTTACGTCCCAGTGTTTATGAGAAACCCTTCTCTTGGTAACCACTATGCTATACTGTCACTCAGTGTAAGGATTCTAATTTTGTATTTGTTCTTGTATTTCCTGAATTTTTAATAATAAATGTGAATAAATGTTTTATTCCAAAAATCTCAGTCCATTTAAAACATGTAAAGCAGTTACATTAAAAACATGTATTTGCATGTGTAGGGTGTGAGACTGCATGAAGCCCAATACTGTGGGCTGTCTTTAGCAATTGAATAGATACTGTAATTAATGATGAAAAACATAATAGACATGCAAGTATTAAGGTTTCTGCTGTAGTTATTTTTCTTGAGAAAATAACACCTATTGATTTAAGATCGTTAGTCCCAGATTAGGAATGGATTTTTTTTTATTTCAGTGTCAACACAATGAGGGGATTGCCTTTGAACAAGGAAAAAAAAAAAAAAGGCATATTCTTCATCTTGGTAGGCATGTATGTATATAGAAGTGTCATAGGTGATTTCTGAGCAGGTTTGGTGATTAAAAGAAGAGAAACATACATGAGTGCCTATCAGACTCAGCACCAGTTTCGATGATAGTGGGGATCTCGGCATTTTTTTCCTCCTTTTATTTTTTTGTCCCCTAGTGCCTAGATTTGATTTGAAGAGCAGCTCTAAGTACTGTGGGAGATGAATTAGTTGTGGATACTTGAATTAGCTAATTGAAGATTGTTTCTTTAGTTGTCCCTACCTTCTTTCTCCCAAAGCTTCCTTTTTGGTACTGAGCTTGTCCCAGAGAGCTCCTCTTAGAGGTTTTGCCATAGTGAGTCTTGGTTGTAACTGAGAAATCTGCACATTTAACAAACGACCTTGGTGAATTTTACGATCGGGCTGCCTGCATGAAGAGAAGCAGTAGGAAGGGAGGCTGTAAAGATGGTCCAGAGGTGAACAGCCCGACGTCTAAGCCATGGGTGTGGGACGTGGTACTGGGAGCTGCAGCGACCTGGTGGTGAGAGCCCGTAAACCTGGAGCAGCCATGGAAAGTGCATTAGGAGGAGTGGACAGTGGAGGCGGTCTAGGGGAGGTACGGGTGTTAACAAAGGTGTTAAAGACTTGTGGGCATGAGGCTGTGGTGGTCTGAGCTGGGGCTATGGCAGAGGGGTGGGGCCCGGGAGCAAGAGTCATCGGAGCACTAGAATCGAAAGAGCCCAGTAAGTGACTGGATGTGGGCGGCAAATGCACAGAGGCGAGAGATGACAGAAAGGCCTTGAGGCTCTGCACCCAGGAGGGCTCTAGTATTTTCCTTAAACTGGTGAGAACTGGAGGGGGCTGTTCAGGAGAGAAGGTCAGGAGTTCTTTGGGATACATTTGATCTTGAAGTTCCATTGGGACTTTCGTTTGAAGGTGTCCAGTAGGCAGGCAGAAATGTGTAGGTGCAGAGGCGGCTATTGGAGAGCTATATTCAGAATTCTCCTCTGTGGAGGCGATTGTGGAAGCCATGTTGTTAGAGGAGATTGTCATGGTGGATATGACAGAGGGAACAGAGGGGTCTTGGAGAATAGTGACAGGGCTGTGGGAAGAGGAAGAGACAGTGTCGTCACAGGAGCTAAGAGGGTGGAGGTGGTTCTGAGTGCTGCAGGGAGGTTAAGGAAAACGAGGACTTAAAAAAGGACATCAGATGTAGATCAGTTTTCATAGTAAGGGAAGAAGCTGCATGGCCAGAGTGCACCAGTGAAGAGATGTTGAGGAAGTGTCAGTGGGCAAGTTTTCAAAGTTTGAAGGTAAAGAGCAGGAAGTGACGTGCATTGGTTAGAACGCAAGGTGGGTTCTGAGGTCGGTAGAGACCTCAGATTGTGTATATTCAGATGTTTAGTGTGGAGGAGGAGAAAGGTATTGCAGATGAGTGCAGGTGAGTCATGGAGGATTCCATAGGGCACAGGTTCACAGTTACTCATTTAGTGCACATTCATCTTTCGTCGTATATCAAGTTCCAGGACTGTGCTGGGGCTGTAGAGATATAACACTCAGTCTCACTCTGTAAGTGAACCCAGAGAAGACTGGAAGTTGCTGGGAGGATACCTGGGAGGGTGGGGGCCCCACAGATTGGGGCACTTGGTTGGGAAATAGCAGTGGAGCATCACAATAAACGCTGTGATGGAAAAGTGCACAGTGTGCTGGGGGCTGGGGAGGACCCCACTGGGGACTTGGTGCTGTACATGTCCTGGGCGGGTTATGTGCCAGTCTTCCTTCTCCAAAAGGTAAGGGAGCTCCTCTCAGCTGGCGGGACAGACACGGGTGAATAATTGGAAACGTATTGGAAGAGTAATTGTTTTGTTTTGTTTTATTTTTGTTTTTTCCTGAAATGGGGAACTGTGATAAGAATTTAAGCGAAGACATGCAGTGATCCAGTTTTCCTTTAGAAAGAGTTCCCTGACAGCAAAGTGTTTGTGGTGCAGAGGGGCTGGGCTGGCAGACTGGTATGCAGGTGACTGGGAGATGGTAGACTGATGGTTGTGCCGGTGAAAATAGGCGAGGATGTAGGGGAGGATAGGTAGAAGAGATATTTAGGAGGTGGAGTTGACAGGACAGGTTTCAAAAGGTTTTCATGGGGATAGGAGATCAAGAAGATGGTGAGGGATAGGGAGAGATTTCTGGAAAAGCTGAAATTGATTTCCTGCTTTCTGACTGGAGACTGTTAAGAAGCTGGGAGGACACCTTCCCTGGGGAAGAATGTGTTGAGCTTGAGATGCTTGTGGGGCATCCCAAGGGAGCTGCATAGTAGACAGATGGACATGTCTGCAAATCCTACGAGGCCTGGAGAGAGAAACATGGCGTCCATGTGCAGGGGTGGCAGCTGAGCCACATGGCAGTGTGCAGCCTCTCTGCTCGAGAGCTGATGGTACATTTTCTGCATTTTCTGAGTGCCTTCTTGCCTTTCTATCGTAGCTATCTACAGTGTGACGATCGGGCTCTTACTTGGATTAGGCACAAAAGGAAGAAAAAATGGTTTCCAAATATACTTAGTTTTACTACTGATTAGCAGATGTAATGGGGGATTAGATCCTTAGAAGATGAGATCCTACAGTGAGACTTAGATTACTTGTGAAACTCATTTGTAAGTCAATACTTGCTCTCTCTCATCCTTTACCAGTGGATTCTGAGCTCTGAATTTTTGTTTTTTACTAAGTTTTATTTTTTTTATTAATCTCATGGGAATACACAGCTATGTTACTTCTTATTTGTTTTAAAAATCAATGGCTCATCAGATATTGTCTTTGTTAGGAAAACATATGAATCGGAATATGTATTTTTTCAAAACCACTCTCCAGGTAAATCTGTGTTATTGGTTTTGCTCCTCTGGCAGGCTCCTTTTAGGATGAAATGAATGTACAAATGTAGAATTCATGGCCCTTTTCAGTATAAAATTGAAGCACAGTTGAGACATTACCCCAGAAATAAAACTCCCGTCTGGAGCAGTTTTACACTGGAGCCTCCGACATAGCGTCCACTTATTATTGAGAGTTTTGCAGGGGAGGTACAGGACAAGTGTCTTGTCCCTGTGGAGGTGGTGTTAGCAGTAGGAGAACAGGGAAGTTTTTCTCTGTCCTTTTGGCTGAAAAAGCAGCATGTATATGCGAGCGTCTTTAAGTGGATACGATGGTTAGCTTCTGAACAGAGCTCGAATAAGAACCAGTGTTGATTTATGTGCAGACCACATGTGGACTTTGAGTCCTATTTCAAAAGAATAAACTGAAGAAGACAGTTTTGAGACTATGGGACAAGACCAAGCATAGACTGATGCTAAATTCTGCTAAGGAATTATTGGTGACTTTGCGAAAATGATGCTGTGATCACGTTTTAAAGTTTCCTCTTCTATTAGAGACACATACCGAAGTATTTACAGGTAAAATGATTGATATTTGGGATTTGCTTTACAAAACATCAAAGCAAGGTTAGTTGGGGTGCATAGATGAAATCTGATTGGCAGAATGTTGATCATTGTTGAGGGTGGGTAAATGAGGTTCATTATACTGTTCTCACCTACATGTATTTATTGACATTAAACAAAAAAGTCTAATAAAAGTTAATGCAGTAGAATGTAGTAGCTGGTAGAGGAAGGTTTCTCTTCCATTGATGACACTTCTTTGGCACCCCTGTGATAGAAATTTTCTGTCTTTCTGACCCCCAAACGAGGAATGTGGCACCCCAGCTAACCTGTGTTTGTGTGTTGTAACACTGTACCTAGGACTGGGGCAGTTTTCGGGGTACGTTCTCATCCTCTTCAGAGTCTTTAGCTCCCAAAAGAAATGGGAACACAGGGGATACCCTGTGTCTTGCATTTTTGTGACTTTGCAGTGAGAGAGCTGTGGGAAGGTACCTTAGGTGGAGTGATCTGTAAAGAGGGTGGAATTGGAGAGGAGAAACTTAACTATGAGGCTTGTGGCAACATACAGACCTTGCGACGCAGTCACTGGCTTTTCTTTCCTAGGAGTTCACACTTGTGCCAGAATCAGACACTTCAGTCTTTCAAACCAAAGTGTGAGTGCTCTATGTGTGTGTGTGTGTGTGCGCACTTCTAACTAACTTCACATCTGAAGTCTCCGCCCTTTGCAGACAGCAGGATAGTGAGATGAGTTGGATACAAAGGGAAAATGATTTCAGTGAACCAACACCGACTTGTTTGCTCCTATGAATTATTCCCAGCACGACAGGATGTTAATGCATCATCTCAGAGGCACATGGGCCCATCCATTTTCATCATCAGCTCTGTGTTTATTTGGCGTTGAGAACCATGCCTTTCCTCTTAGGGTCTTCAGATGCTTAGAGGAAGGCCCAGAGTTTTCTTGACACCTGCTGCTGCTTTGCTTAAGCAGATAGAATAAATTAAGCCCTTTTGACCTCCTTAAACTCATCTCTGCTGACTATGTCACCACAGTGGAAGGGGCCATAATGGCAAAAGATGGTCATTTTCTGAGGACGTGATCAAATGCCTTTGAGTCTCAGGGTGAGCCTTTTGGCACAGAACTGCCTGTGTCTTGTGTTTTAGCCTGGCATTATTTATTCATTGATTTGTCCAACTAATATTTCTACAGAAGCTATTATGCGCCAGTAGCGTCTGTATTGGTTGCTGGTTCACAGGGGTGAACAGTTTCTCACAGAGCAGGGTTTTCTGTTCATTGCAGCAAATTTCATTTACGTTGATTCTGGGGATTATGGACATGAGAAGTTCAAGAGGTTTCAGGAACTAATGAGGTCTTCTTTTTCTTCACATCCCTTCAGCAGTTCTACGTTACTGTGTTACTAGCCCCTGAGATTCCTGTCTGAGTGGAAAGGCATGGGGAAGGATGGAGAGAGGTTCCCTTGTGGTGCAAAGTTTTCTCTGGCAAGGCCTTTTTTAGGCAGCAGAAATTGTTATTCAGTCATTCAACAAATACATATATTTGGTTCCTATTCAATGCAAAATAATTTGTTGTGAGGACTCAGGATAGATTTAGCTGCATCTTACCTTTAAGGGCACTTGCTTTCCCAGCTCCAGATTTTCTTATATGCTAATTCAAAATATTAAAGAGGGGTAGAAATGCTTTTGGTACACTGCCACCTTTTCTAATGCTTAAGTCGGGGCTGTTAGTACACCCCCCACCAGAATAGCGTTCATCGTACTTTGTACTTGATGGGTGTTTGCCCCTCTCTGTCGCTTCTAATGACCTTTACATTTCTTTCTGCCCATGTGCCCACCTATTAGCTCCCAATTATTGGAGAGTATGTGTGTTTGTTTTTCATTCCTGAGATACTTCACTTAGGATAATGGACTCCAGTTTCATCTAATTGCTGCAAGAGACATTATTTCATTTCTTTCTAAGGCTGAGGAGTACTCCATGGTGTGCATATTTACACACCCCACATTTTCTTAATTCACTCATGAATTGATGGGTGCTTAGGTTTATTCCACATCTTTGTGACTGTGAATTGTGCAGCAGTAAATGTTCAAGTGCAGGTGTCTTTTGGATAAAGTGACTTATTTCCTATGAGTAGATACCCAGTAGTGGGATTGCTGGCTGGAATGGTAGGCCTGCATTTATTTCTTTGAGGAATCTCCATACTGTTTCCCATGGAAGTTGCACTAATTTGCATTTCCACCAACAGGGTATAAGCATTCTTTACCCTCTGCAACCATTTAGACTTTATAATGGCCATTCTTTTTTAAAAAATTTATTTATTATTAAATCATAGCTGTGTACATTAATGGAATCATGGGGCACCATGCACTGGTTTTATATACCATTTGACATATTTTCATCACACTGGTTAACATAACCCATAGCCTTCCTGGAATTTTCTTAGTTACTGTGTTAAGACATTTATATTCTACATTTAGTAAGTTTCACATGTAACCTTATAAGATACACCGTAGGTGTGGTCCCACCAATTACCCTCCATCTGCCCATTCTTCCTCCTCCCCCCTCCCTCCCCTCCCTTTCCCCTTTCCCATATTCTTAGGTTATAACTGGGTTATAGCTTTCATATGAAAGCCATAAATTAGTTTCATAGTAGGGCTGAGTACATTGGATACTTTTTCTTCCATTCTTGAGATACTTTACTAAGAAGAGTATGTTCTAGCTCCATTCTGATAGAGGCAAGATGACATCTCATTTTAATTTGCATTTCTCCAATGATTAGTGATCATTGATTAGTGAGCATTTCCTCATGTTTATTGTTCATTTGTCTATCATCTTTTGAAAAACTGCTTGTGTATTTTGCCTACTTTTTAATGGTATTTTTTTTTCTGATTTAAGTTCTTTATAGAGTTTAGAGTAATCATATATTAGCCTATTTATCATATAGTTTGCAAATATTTTCTCCCATTCTGTAGGTTGTCTGTTTACTCTGTTGATTATTTCTGTTGCTGTGCAGAAGCATTTTAATTTAATCAAGTCCCATTTTTAAATTTTTGTTGTTGTATTTGCCTTTGAGGTCTTAGTCATAAATTCTTTGCCTAGGCCAATGTCTAGGAAAGTTTTTCCTACATCTTCTTCTAGAATTTTTATAGTTTCATTCCTTACAGTTAAGTTGTTTTTTTTTTTTTAAATCTGTCTCACATTAATTTTTGTGGTGGTGGTAAGACACCAGAAAGGTTCTTCTACCTTTGTAGACAGAAGGCAGAAGAACACAAACTTAACTACCTAACAGGAATACGAACTCTTATCATCTAAGCTATGCATTCAAAAATTTGAAAATAGTTTCATTGACCAGACCAAATAGTTTATTATAATGGTGAGTCTTCATTCTGCAATTGCATAAAAGTGAAATATTTACAATGTGGGAAATCCTGAGTTATCATATTTATTGTAATAAATGCGAGTAAAAATAAATTAACGCTTTTGTTTTGACACCATGGTCACGTCAGGGTTTTAGAAGATTTTTTCATTTTTAGTCCTTGATAAGTTGTTAAGCAGTCCGTCTTTCCATCAAGTCAGAATCTTTGTACCTTATTTAGAAATAGGAAGTAGTTACTTTTACTTTCTGCTTTATATACTACCGTGTTGAATCTTAAAGTATGTATGTCTTTAATTTTTAAATACTTGTATTTTGACTGACAGTGTCATCATAATAATGATAAAAGTTCAGATGCTACAAAAGGTAACGCTGAGTGAAGAAAGGAGGTAGTGTATCTCTTCCTCACCCCTGATGGTCTCCTGTGACTTACCTGGTGAATTTAGAGGGAGAAATGGGGCGCAAGAGTGTGGCCCAGCCCCACACCCCTTCCTTGCAAAGCCTGCTCTTTAAGAGAGGTGCTCTGGGCCCCTGTAGTCCTGCTTGTGTGAGGAAGGAATGTGGGGATTCACATTGCTGGGGACGGGGGGGTAAGTCTTGTCTCAATCCAGGGATCAGTACCTCAAAGAAAGAACTTTTAACATTTAAGCCACCATCTCAAATATCACCTTTATGAGTACTAAGAGTGATGTTTCAGTCTGTTCATGCTTATTGCTCTGATTTCTCAGTCTCGGTTCAGAGATAGGGAAAGGGAGAGAGTGCCATTTATTTGGGCTCCTTGAAATGTATAACATAGTGAAAAAGAAGTTCCACTTTTAACCCAGTGGCCGTGACCACGGCCTGTAAATGCTTCTGGAAGTGGTCTGTGTATATCCAGACATATTTAGCAATGTGTATGTCTGTGTCCCCTCATTTTCTTTTATACAATGATGAACACTGTTCTCTGTTAGCTTTTTCTAGTTGCTGTATTTCCATGGCCTCTGTGATAGTTGATATTGGCTGCATACCATTTCATAATACGGATGTGTATTAATTTTACAACCAGAAAAATAAAAACATGCTATTTGAACTTCGCACCCTAATCAACTGTAAGACTCTGCTGCTGGGGGACAGGACAGCGATTCCTCTGTGCTTTGTACCGTGTCTCTGTGTATACAGGTGATAAAACTTGACTCGGTTCTTGGTCACGGAAAGAACATGGGGAATTTACTACATCTTGTTTTGTTTTCTTCAGAAAACCTATTGCTGCCATTTATCCAGCAACTGTAGACTGAGTAATACATAAAATGCAGCTAGTTATAATTTTTATGAAGGAACTCCTTGATACTGACATCTAAAAGTTATTCTGAGATGTTTATATAAATGTGCATACTTTAAAAATCAGATATCTTAGTGAAATTATAATATTATGAAAGTTCACAGTTACTCTTTGTGTATTAGTTTCCATTCCTCAAAAATGCATGCATTTGAGTATGATTTCCGTGCTTTCCATGATTTTTTTTTCCTGGGTCATTAATACCTTGACAGATTTTCCAAAGGTGCTGGTGTTGATTATATTACTCAGACCTAAACATAAGTGATGTTTAACCAGTAACTAACCCCTGATTTTTATGTTAAGAATTTCTGCATAGTAATTCAGTCTCTGTTATGGTAATTCATAGCATCTTAGTTTTCCTTTTATGGTCCTTTCTAAATAATTCCTCTTAATATTCCACTTGGAGGCATTAAATATATTCCATTAACCAAAAATGTGTGGATGCTATTATTGATACTGTTCTTCTGTTAGCCAACTAAGCTTTTGCTTATAAATACCAATAGTGAGACTGCTGGATTTTAGTGTGTGTACCTGTGAGGCTTCAGCAGAAGAAACAATAGTAGGAGACATACAAGGTAGGGGACACTTGAAGAGAGACATTGCCCGGAGCTGGCCCACGTGTTTATGGGGGCAGACCAGGCAAGGCCGAGACTCCCAGGACCGCCATCTGTAAGGGTGCAGCTGAAGCTGTTGTCCTCAGGTGGAGCTGTTCAACTGATTCAATCAGGCCCACCCAGATTATCAAGGATCATTTCCCTTGTTTAAAGTCAATTATAGGCTTTAATCACATCTACTAAAATGCCTCCGCAGCCATGCCTAGCTCGGTGTTTGCATGAGTAGCTGTGCTGTTGACAGCTAAGCCGGACCAGGTAGACAGTGAAGACGCACTGTGTTTCCTTGTTGCCCGTTAGCCTGAGTCTGGTCCCAGCAGTGGCGCTGCCTGCCGGAGCTGCACTTGGCTGGTTTCATGCTTTTCTGTCTCGTCCCCCACCCCTCCCTCTGCAATTAAGTTAACTCATAGCTTCATGCTATATCCAGAGCAGCTTCTACTCTGCTCGGGTGCCAAACATCTACTATCTCCTTTTTCCTTTGATTTTTACATAAAGCGTGTTTTCTCATCTGTTATTTGTCTTACCAGGACAGAATGTTCGTATTGTTTTCTTTATTAGCTAAAGTCAGCTTTGCATCCTTTCCAGCAGGAGCTTTAGTTCTCAAAGACAATAGTCACGAAATTGGATGCCGCTTTTGTGTCTCTTAGCTGTTAGTGTTCTTTGTTGCCTTAACTTGGGGAAATGCCATATTGGAGCTTTGACAGGACTACAACAGAATAATAAATCTAATTGCTTCTCTGCGTTTTATGCTGCTTCCCCAGAATGGTTCTCTTCCAACTTCTAGAATATTCTCTTTTAAGACATTGCCTTTTCATGTTGGATTTCTGAAGTTATAAAAAAATCCCATTATAATTATCTGAAGAGGAACATGTATCAAATTTGATTTATTTCACATTAGGAAGTGTTAAAACGTTATAAGGAAGTCGCTCCAAGTATGTCCTTCACTGAGCTAGCCCAGTGTTTAGAATTATTATTAATTTATAAAAGTCTTTCTCTAGAATTTTTTCTGATTGAACATGTTCATATCCTTATTCCTTTATTCTGTCTTCTTACATTCTAGTAAAAAGGAATGCCAGATTTTAGCAGAACAGGATAGCTTTGAATTCCACAAAGTCAGAAAAAATTGTTAATGGGAATCACTATCTAAAAGGTGCATGATTTTGCTGTAGCCAGTTATCTGTGATTAGTAGAAATGGGCGGGCGGGCTGGCTTTCTTTCTTTCTTTCTTTCTTTCTTTCTTTCTTTTTTGGTATTTTAATGTATGATACCACAGTCAGATGGAAATAATTTGTAAATGAAACGAAAATCTGAGCATTCAGGGACTGCCAGTCAGCAGAAAACTCTGACCAAGGAGCAAAGTGTGGTAGAGTCTGTTCTCTGCTATGGCAAGGGTTATCAAATATGACCTAATTTTCAAACAATCACTAAGTCTCCAAAAATGAAAGTTAAATTCACTCAATCATCTTATCACAATCCTTATCCTTCTGATCTGTTTCTATGTAACAAATCACCCTAAATTTAGGGGCGTAAGACAGCAACAGCCCTTTAATTCTCCTAGTTTGTGTGGGTTGGGGATTTGGGCAAACCGCGGCAAGTTGGCTTCTGGTCTCATGCACCTGCAGTCAGAGGATCAGACCTGCGCTTTGTGGGGGCGACTCTGGGCTGTGGAGGGCAGGGAGGACCTGGGGCAATTGGGATGCTTATGTGATGCCTGAAGACTTGAACTGCGGGGATTACAGTAAGCAGGGTAGAAGTCACCTCATCTTTTTAGACCTTGCCTGGGAAGCCATGTTGCCTCACTTCTGCCTTATTTTTCTGTTGGTTGTAGATAAGGCACAAAGCCACCTAGATTCAAGGAGAAGGCACTGAACTACATCTCTTGATAGTGGAGTGGCAAGATTTTTGAAGAACATGTGGGACAGTAGATATTGTCATGGGCATCTTTGGCTAAAAGAATCTGGCCTCCCTCTGCCCTCTGGCCATATCATGTTGCCCCCATGTGCAAAATACACGCTGGAGCTTCCGTGACTCTTTGAAAGTTTCATCCTGTTACAGCATCAAGCTTAGACTCAGATTCAAGGACCTCTGATATGAGGTCTGGGTATAGATCACACTCCACAGGACCCGTGTCATGAGTGAGGCTCCTTGAGTTATCAATCATAAAACCTGTGAACTACAGAGACAGATACCTGCTGGACACCCACCCCAAATAGGAGGGTACTCATCTTAAAGGCCTGCCTCCAAGGGGGAAATGTGACACATGTAGGTCCATGGCAGTTCTGGGATCCAGCCATATACATGTTGCCAGCTCCTTAATCAGGGCCCTGTCCTCTTCCACTGCTTTCTGTGGCTCCTGGTCCCACTCTCAGGTTCCCAGTCTGCCATCCTTCCTTTTCCGTACGAGCGAGCCAGTGTTTGCAGCTGAATAGCTGTCTCGGGCTGCTTCCTGCCCACAAAAGTTTGGGAACTGAAGGGAACTTCCTTGTGTACTCTCTCTGTTTCTTTTAGTTTAACCTGGCAATATTTTGTGGTACAAACATCTAAAACTTTGTGGGTTTTCTGTGAATCTTCATTAGACAAGATCCATGAGCCCAAGGTGCTTTGTCTACTACAGGCTACCTGAGAGACACAGGGGGCTTTGTTTACGCCACCTGGAAGACTCCTGTGGGACAGACATGCCTGTGATTCGTAGCATTTCTGATATTTAACGCAGAGGTTCTGCAGGCATGCCCGTAAGATCCTCAGATGGCGTTAGGCATACTTGAAAGGCCCCTCCTTAGGTCTTCCTGAAACCTTAACAAAGGGTTGGGCAGTCTCACCTTGGATTTGATTTTTGCTCTGAAATCATTTCTTGTTTTGAGAACTGTTTGATTAGAGAGATTGGGCCTGAAAAATGGTTTTATATTTAACAGTTTGTCCTTTAGCTCATCTCTCTGGGCTCTCGTTTTATCACCGGCAGTGAGCAGAAGCCAGGTGTCACTTTAAGTGTTCTGCCTGGAAATCCCTTCAGCTCTATCACTGAGCTCATTAGGTGCATTTCTGTTTCCCACTTTACCGTAGATGTCAGTGTTGCCAAACTCTGTCACTGCATAACAGAGTCCTCCTTTTCTCTCGCTTCTGGTAATACTTTCCTTGGCTTTCCTTGAGGCCCTCACTGACAACCTTCTTAAAACAACAACAGTCATTTCATTACTTTGTGCAATTTTTATGTGTCAGGAATTTGGAAAGGGCTTGTCCCAACTCGGGGTCCCTGGTGCTTGCTGCCAGCCTCCATGGAAGCCAGTCTGTTCGCCTGGGGCTCCTGCAGGTGGTGTTGCTTTAAGTCGCTGCTTTTTGGGGTGTTTGCTGAGTACTGATATCTTTCTGGCCTTTGTCACCCCTCAACTGTGCTGCTTTCAGAAATGCAGAAATCCAGATTATTCTCCCTTCCCCCATGCCCACCTGCAAGCGCTCCCTGTTTCCATGTTGTCTGAATTCTAAACCCTCCGGCTGGTTTCACAACAGAAGGTGTGAACTCACAGGCCAGATTTGTAAAATTTGTCCCACAGGCACGTTACTTTTTTAGACTGTGCAGAGGAATTTTTAAAAACTTGACATACTCTTTATGGTTCTGCTGTGTCTGTAAGACAGCATTATGGCCACAGAGAAGCACTTGGAATCACTCTATTAGGAAGTCATTATGTCTTGAAGGGAGAGAGAGTGGCTGGTGGCCTGGGGGGAGAGACATCATTTTGTATGGTAAGAGTGAGGCTGGGGTGAGAGGTGAGAGCAACCCTCAGACTATCTCTAGGAAAATGTTGACAGTGAAAAGGAAGAGTGATGGAGATTCTCAAGGGAGAAGTAAAATCACCCCCTCACGCCCTTTTTGGTGGACGTACAGGAGAGACCTGAATATGTTCTTTGCCCAGGCCTGAGTATCTTGAAGGAAGGAATCATGAGTAGCCACAGGGGGAGCACGGCCGGAGGCCTTGGTCTGGAAAGGAGAAGGAATCCATTTTCCTTGCATAGGAAAGGGAAAGAGGCTAGGAAGCCTGGGAGTGTGAAGTTGATGAAGATGAGAGGGCTGTGGGTGTCAGTTGCATGGACCTGTAGCAGATGGAGTGATTATAAGTGGCTGGGGCTGGGTGAGATTAGGGCACTGCTGGGAGCAGCAGAGGCTGGGGATAGACAGCTGAGGGTATGGTTCTAGCATGGCCACCTCCTAGCGGTAGGAGCTTGGGCCAGTCATTGGTCTTACTTTCCCTACCTAAAACTGAAAAATGGGGCAGTAAAATGAATCTCCGCTCACAGGGCTACTGTGAAGATTGAACGAGTTAATGAAGGCCTGGAGTGTAGGACCTAGCATTAGGTGAGTCCCAGGGGGGGAGGAGTAAGCTGACGAGGACTGGAGGTGTGGTGCAGCCTGGTGCCTCTGCCGCCGGACCAAAAAGAGTCTGTGCATTTCTAATGAGCTCCCAGGCAGTGCTGTTTCAGGTGCTGCTGCTAGCCTGTGACTACGCTTGAGTGGCAGGTCGTAGCAGCATCAGTGCCCTGTTAGGAGTGGCCAGAGGCCACCTGTAATGGCCTCAGGCAGCATGGCTATGCAGCTTGGGGTCTTGTTGCCAGCGGCCCAGCCTTGGAGAATGGATGTGGACTGGTTAGGAGGACGCATCTGGCTGTCCACGGGGCTAGCTGTGCACATAGTGGCATGGACAGTATCAGCTGTGGGTGCCAGGCTTGGTGTGATGGGAAGGGAATCTCCTGCCCTCTCTCACAAACAAGGCCAGGCAGTAAGTGTAGGACAGAGGTGCTGAGAGAGGCACAGTCGGGAGGGGGCTGTGTGTGCGCGTAAGCTATGGAGGCATAGATTATTTACTGCTAAAACCTTGCTGAATCTAATTTTATTAATTTTTGATATTTAGATGGCTTTTGGATTGCTTGGTGATGCCTCAGATAAGTTATAAACAGCAATTAGTTAGAAATATGTTTTATACTTCTTGTCAGTAGAATGCCCGATCACAGAAATGTTACTGTTGCATGTAGTGCGTCCTCCACAGGCAGACACGAGGTCAGTGGGCTCCCTGGGTCGCACGGGTGTCGGCTGTCGTCAGGGGAGGCTGAGTGCAGGGCTCTCAAGGAGGGGCAGAAGCATTCTGAGGAGATGGCAGCATCCCGCGTCCAGGGAGAAAGAAGGTGGTGTGGGCGGAGGAAGAAGAATGGTTTTGGCTGGTGGGCATGCCAGATGGAGACAGTCTTTGGCCAGCATTTCTTTGGGTCACATTTCTCTTCTGTTTAGAGAGACACACGCTGTATTTCTGACATATTTAGTGCCCTATTGCAGGAAGTGCAGCCTTTGTCTATCTGATTCTCTCCTTCATGTCCTTCCTCCCTGTTCTCGTGTCAGGGACCAGGGAGATGCACAGAGGTGGTGACACCTAGTGTCTGTAGGTGACTCCTGTTCAGAGGGATGCCACTAGAGCCAGTAGTCAGGCTCCTCCAGTGACTGTCCCCATGTCCTTCTGTCCCTTCCCTCTGGCTGCTGTGTCCAGGCCCTGCCTCTGACATCTTGCCCTGTGGCCGCCAGACCTGGCCAGTAAGCCACATTTCTCCTCTGTCTACCTGGCCAAGCCTTTCTTCTTTTCTTGTGGAATCAGAGCTTTGGCTTCATTTCTTTAATGGATTTTCATAAAGTTGCCATTCAGAGAGAGGGAAGGAAAAATTACTTTCTTTTTCAGGTGTGCTATAATGCAATTACATTACATTTTATTCCCAGTCTTGGGATTAAATGTTATTGCATGTAAGGCTTTTTCTAACCTCACTATAACCAGCTACGACCTGAAGAATTTGGGGGATTGTGAATTTCTCTAGATGTTACTTAAACTGAGCCCGTTTCTCTGAGAAGCAATAGATGTTACTTTTTTAATCCCCTGACAGATAAAGTAGAGAATAAATTCATTCTGTCACATCTTGATTTTACTATATGAGCAAATCATTTAACCGAACAAGAGGAATGTAATAGTTAATACAGTTAGAAATCCAAAGGTAAATAATCTTTATTCCTGTCATTGTAGGTGGGTAGGGGATGATAGAAGCTTCTGCACACCTTTTTTTTTTTTTTTTTTGAAGTTTTTACTTTGCAAAGTTTCTTTAGTTCCTCAATTGAAAAGATCATTTACTAAATCATGTGAAACTTAGTTGACTCTAAAAGGTAAAAGTTGTTTCTCATCATCCCTACAAATCCCTGCAAGGATGTAATTTTTGAAAATTGATTTCTGATCTCTTTGATAGACATCAGTGTCACATACATATACCTTGAAACCTGGGTTCCAATTTTATTCCTGGAAGTAAGCTGAAGGGGCATTCTCCAAGACAAACTTGTATTCTCATTCTTTGTGACTATTGTACTACTATTTTTCCCCATGTAGATGTTTGAGTGTTCTTTGTGTTAATTTGGTGAACACTTACGCTTATCCAACCAACATTATTGCTTTAAGGCCCGTTACACCATTTCTTTCAATGTCTGGGGCTATAATCCTAGGCAGTTTGTTTTATCGTTTTCCTCTCTTCCAGCAAATAAAACTAGGAAGGAAGGCAGGCAGGTTCTAAAATAAAATAAAAATGACAGAGAATGGCTATTTTATTGTTTGTGGTTGGATCCTGCTTGTGAACTGAAGCTTGACATCTTGTAAACACAGGGCTGGAAGGGGAAAGGGGCATAAATTAAATTTAGGGTGTGAAACCGGATTCTCTCTGGAAAGAGATTTCCTTAGTGTAATCTCTTGGATGGGTAGTTGAAGAATGCTAATTCATCAGCTATTTTTGGTTTCTACAGTTTTATAGAGTAGAGTTCCTTTCTATGTAGTCATTAAGCTATGTCCTTTTTATGTTGCTGCCACCCTAATTAGTGTTGCTAGGAAAATAATTAATTTTATTGTGTGTGTCAACAGAAAATTTTCTCTTTCCTTAGTCCTTTCTGTGTAGCTTTAAAATGAGCAATCTGTTCTGAAACTCCTGAAGTGCATTTCAGCATTTTTTCTATAGTACTTAGGCAGCATCTATAAGCACCATTAAAATCACAATCATTTCAATAGGGTTTTACAACAACTCAGAATGCAAGTAGGAAAAATATCTTATGCCAAGCACACAGGGTTTTTACTAAGTACTAAGTGTTTCAAAGATGAATTGGTTAAAAAATATTTTTTGGAGTGGAGAAAAGATGAATTGGTTAAAAATATTTTTTTGGAATGGCTTTTAAAAAAATTGAGCACAACTATTTGCAGTTATGAATAAGAACTTTTTACTTGCTTTAAACTTTCTGTGTTAGTGTTCAAATCTAGGCCAAGCAACCAGGAAGACTTTTATAGGTTCTACATAGTGGTGCCCTCAAATCAAATCTATCCCCCAGTAAGCATGATCTTGCTAAGATCGTGTCTTACGAGATCGTGTCTAAATACCTAAGTTTAAGTTCTGTGGTGTTTCCCTTGAGTTTAATGATGCTCCTATGATATAACTAAATAGTGTCTATTATAGAAGATAGTCTTTCTTTACATCATAGTCTTTCAGAGTGTTCACGGGACATTTTTAGACTACTTTCTGACAGTGACGCAGCATAAGGAGACGTGCATTGGAATGGGCGTCTGAAGGCTTTGCTCCTTGCCTTGACTTTGCTCTCACAGCTGTGTGATCGATCGTGGATCACTTTCTGGGCCTTCATCTCCTCATCTGTAAAATGAACGGTTGGACTTGATTGTCTGGAAGCTCCCTTTCCACTCAGTTTCTCTGAATCATTGGACCCCTGGCTGTGATGTTCTCATCATGTTCATCCACCACAGTGCTTTGTTTAATTGCA
The DNA here is from genome assembly GCA_963574355.1 of Loris lydekkerianus. NCBI lineage: Eukaryota > Metazoa > Chordata > Mammalia > Primates > Lorisidae > Loris > Loris lydekkerianus. The sequence continues at coordinate 83,530 of CAUYPK010023050.1, forward strand.
TCTCCGTACATTTTTTTTTTTTTTTAAGGCAAATTATTTTGGTCAGAGGCTCGTTCTCAGTCATCCTGTCCTTTTAAAATTTTGCTTTTCTAACTACAAAGACATTTGGAAAGCATTCTCTACGGACTACATCTCTACCCTAGCTCAAAACAATTTGAAATAATTGAGGAAGACTGATTACAATCTAAACACTCTAATGGCTGCTGATGATCAACCGTGTTCCTAGCAATCTCACATGTCTCATAAATGCTTCAAAGTGTGTAAAGAATAGTCTGATTTTGTTTTGCTTAAGTAGGTTGAGCAGAATCCTGGGAAAACAAGCATGATGTCAAGTTCTGAAAAAGAACAAGGAGGCATCAGAGGACATTTGCTTTGTTGACTGGGGTTTTAGATCGTGGGTACCCCTAATCTGCTGTGCTTCCCTGGACTTCCTGACCTCCCCTCCTTTGCTTAGTCAGCTTGCACTTGCCCAGGCCATCTGAAGCCTGCCCCATGGTCTTTTATGTGTAGGAAGGTCTTGACTGAAGTCAAAGTGAAGAACGAGCTTGATCCTTGTGTGTGTGGGGGGTACTTTTCCAAAACATTTTGTTCTGCATATACACATTTCAAGAACACAGTACTTTTGGGCATAGAGTGAGTGTGAGAGTCAGGAGGCTGCATAGTCTGTAGGGGTGTTAACCTCTAATTACCCCTGGATTCAGAGCCACTCAGGTTCCTTTTAGGGTAGCGTGTATGTTCTGTACCCCAAGTAGCAGCACCAGTGAACACTGTTCACATTTCACTAGGGAAGAATCACGTGAGCTTGTTTTGCTTCAGGTAAGAAGAGTTCCTGGGTCAAGCGGTCACCTTCATAAAACCGAAGACGGTGACTGGGAGTGGAGTGACGACGAGATGGATGAAAAAAGTGAAGAAGGGAAAGCCGCTTTTTCTCAAGAAAAGGTAAATGACCTTTCTGATAATTAGCTCATCAGCGTAAATTCTACTTTTGTGAGGTTTGTGTGTGTGTATACTAATGGATTGATTCATGATTTTTTCACAGTCACGAAGAGTAAAAGAAGAAAATCCAGAGGTGAGTTGTGCTTATTTATTATTGATTTGCCACTTTATTCCCTCCCCTGGGTTTTAGAGTCTGATCTATCTGGGGGAGACACTTCAGAATCTCATGGAGTAGAAAAGGAAAAAGGGAAGGCGCATAAACTCTCTAGTTCCTGGTCCTGAGTTACTTTTGGCTGCACAAACTGGGGCACATCCCTTTACTTTCTGAGCTTCACATTCCTCCTCTGTCTGATGGAGGTTGATCACAGTACTTACAGAGTTGCCATGAGGACTGATAAAATCATGTACATAAAACAGTCCTTAGCACAGACTAGGTAAGTGATTTTAACTCTCAGTACTCCTGTCACTTTGAAACACAGTAAGCATACAGGCAGAATTTCCATTGGGTTTTTAGTCTATAATAAAACAGATATTAAAATGGTCAGAAACTCTAAGGTTGTCCTGATGGTCTGGGGTTTTAAATTTTCTGAGTAACTCAGGAGACCAGGAGCACTCCTCTGATAGCTTTCCTTTGAGAACTGGCCATTTTTTGATTAAGAGATCATTTTTGATTTACTTCCTCCATCTGATTAATTATCCTAATGCCTAATAACTAATGATGACTGGAGTTCACAAAACTCGCTAATTCTCCTAAAGGAAATTTGAGCATATTTAAATAGCCCCAAATATTTTACAGACCTAGTAATTAGTATGTACCTTGATAAATTCTCATTAAGAAAACAGAAAACTTTGGGCTACAAATGATATCTGTCCCAACTTTTTTAAATTGGCAGCCATTTCCTTTTGATGGAGTGAATCTTACGTTGTGTTATAAGTGGCAGCAGCCAGCAGGGCCTGGTGAGGAGGAGGGCAGCAGAGCTGAGCCACTCTTCCTCCTGCTCTTTCCTGCCTCCCGTCCCTCCTCACCTCTCATACTGCCTGAATAGGCCTTTCCCAGGGAGTTTTCAGTCTGCTTGCCTCCCCACGTAGCTCTCCTTCAGAGTCTGCTTTCTCCTGTGTTTATCAGATGAATTAATCTTGCCATCTCATACATAAAACATGAGCTTTGATCAAGGACGTCATTCCCCTGTGTTACAAGCAATGTGATGAGGCCCACAGAAGGATGCATTTGGCCACACAGATGTCGTGCTAGGCTTTTAGGACGATCTTACCAGATTTTGTGAACTCTGCTCTCTCCTTGCCCACTTTCCCATTTTATCTAGGGTCCAGAGTCCAGGTTGTTCCTCTATTTCTAAGAGCTATGTCTAACTAAAAATGTTAGTTCTGCTTAGAGATAGAACAAAATGACCAGGTTCAAATAGCACCATCAACACATGATCACTTGTTACTGGTTCATTCCAAGGCATTGTCATTGGGTAGTATTCATGGGATCCTGCCTTCCTGGTGCAGACAGCTGGCTGTGGGTCTTTCCTCCTGAGGATTTGTTAAGATACTGTCTTACTATGGGCTTGTTGAAATTGCTCTGATAACTGATTTGTTATTTGGATGATAGCAGAATCGTTTTGGCAATAGTCTTTTCTTCCTAGACAGGAAAGGGAATCGTGTATAGCATGCTGTGAATTGACCCTCAAGACTCACTCTTGACTTTCTCAAGTGGGACTTGAAAGTCGCAGCAACTAGACCCAGTTGATTTCCCAGTGGCACATGTCTGTTTCCGTATTGGTTTATAATTAAGGAAGCAAATAATAGGCATCTTATTTCTGTGAAAAGATACATGTTTGCAAGAAAACATTCCACCAAATTTTAGAGGGAACCAGCCCCCCCTGCCATTGCACAGCTTCTCCGGACAGTTTTTGATACTCTTTTCTTCAGATAGCATTGACGTTCCAGTATCCTGAGCTGTGTTAAGAGATGCTACAATGATGGTTCTTTGACCTTTTAATTAAAGTGCCCCTCTGATCTGTCAGCTACCCCAAACTGCTTTCTGTGAGCCAAGTATTTATTATAAAGGAAATAAAAAAGTGTCAAATACATAAATATTCAGCAAATATATATTATGTGCCTACTGTGTACATGGTTGTAGCAGGTTTTAGAGATAGAAAAAGCAAAAATCCCAGTCTTTGTGGAGCTTGCGTTTTAATAGGAATATGTAAACAATATGTAATAGCCTTAATAAGTAAATAAATCATGTGATTTTAACAATGGAATGTTAGGAGAAATAGGAAAAAAAGTAGAATGGGGTAGGGGTGCAGGGAATATGATAGGAAGTTTTAATTTTAGAATAAAGACTTGAAAACATACAAGAGAATTAAATAGAATAAAAACTGAAAGATCATTTTTATCCTGCTTCCCCCCAAGCCCTGTGAACAGAGATTATCAGTTGGCAATATTTTCTTCCAAGCCTCTTTCTGTGTGTTTCCATATAAATACTATGTGTACATGAAGAAATCTAGTATATCATTTAAAAAGCGTGAATGGAATTATGATAGCTATAAATATTTTTGCAACTTGCCTTCTAGTTTTGAAAATCTTTCCACGTTAGATGTTGTAGATCTGCCTCTTTATTTTTGATTCCTATATAGTATTGTACCAGGTGGATGGAAATGGTTTATTTAACCGTTTCCTTCTTGCTGAGCATATAGGTTGCTATTACAAACATCATTCCATTAACTTTTTTTGGAAGGGACATAGTCCAGTAAAGTATAGACCCTCAGAATTGTGATTGCTTTGTTGAAGCATCTGTGCTTTTGAATTTTGGTACTTGCCATCAGTAACTATACCAATTTATACAGACTCTGACAGTGTATCATATACCTCTAAACATCTTTGAGAGTGAAAATGCTTATCCATGCCAAACGATACATTTAAATGCCAGAGTATTTACATTTTAATAAACTTTTCAATAATGCTTGTCATTCAAATTCTTGTTTTGTGTTCCCTTCTCATTCAATGGGTATTTTATACATGTTTCTTGTAAATACTTCTGAAATGCAAACAAATACTGAAATGCAAACATCAAACAAGTGTGTGAATGGGCGTATAGTATTTATGGAAGCTCACAGGTTGGGTTAAGGATCAGAAGCCATTATATTTATAATTGAAGTAAAGTTCAGAAAAAGTAGCCTTAGTACTACCACAACCTCCAACTCTTGGGCGCAAGTGATTCTCTTGCCTCAGCCTCCCAAGTAGCTAGGACTACAGTCACCTGCCACAAAGCCCGGCTTTTTTTTGGTTGTAGTTGTCATTGTTGCTTAGCTGGCCCAGGCCAGGTTCGAACCTGCCAGCCTCGGTGCATGTGACTGCGCCATAACCACTGTGCTATGGATGCCAGCCTGGCCTGATGATTCTTAAGATTAACTTTTAAATGTATTTAAAGATTCTTAAGATTAACTTTTAAATGTTAACTTTTAAATGTATTTCCATGAAAGCATATTTTCTAGATGCCTGTCACCTGTTACAGATGTTAGTTTTGTATACACATGAGATGGAGAGAAAGATTTGATTTCTCCCTCTAAATTTATTACAGTGAGCTTTATTCATCACAGACTAAAGATTTACAATTTGATACTTTTATGATACCACTTTCTAAAAGGTGTTATTTATTGCAGATAACTGGCCTTCTGAGTAGCTGTGATGAAAGTTTGATGTGTGATCAGAAATCTGCTCTATTTCTGAGAATGAACTTTACTTTTTATTTTAGAATAATTTTTAGATTTACAGAACTGTTGCAAAGACAGTACAGAGTCCCCACACACTCCTTACCTGGTTTCCCCCACTGCTGATTTTTACGTAACCCTGGCACATTTGTTAAAACGCAGAAGCCAGCTCTACTACATTGCTATTAACTAAATCCCAATATTTATTTGGACGTCACTCGTTTGTCTGCTGATGGCCTTTTTCTTTGCCAGGATCCAATCCAGGATAACACACTGCATTTAGCTGTGGTATTTTTACAAATAGAAAATGAGATGGCTAGGCAGAGCCCTGTGAAAAATGGAAAAGCAGATATCCTTTCTTCTCTTCATTTCCAGATCTTTGCTTTTCTTTCACCCTGTCCTGACCTCCATCGGGGTCTATTTCTATGGCAGTGGTCAACATTAAGTTATTATTTTCCTCTCACCTTCTTATCTAAACACTTGTTCTCTCAAATGCCTGTCTTACAGCAAATTGTTTAAGAAGGTGAAAAATCGGTTAAATTGAGAGCCACTTGATGTGTTAGTTTTTGTCTAAGTTTTTACATTTAAAAGAGCATACCCCAAAGGCCATGCCCTAACCCCTCAGAATGGATCCGTAATGGTGATATTTGGAGGACTACGGTGGATTATCAGGAAGATGTTTTGCACTGGGGCCTCCCTCTCCAGCACTCCTGTGTGTCTCTTTGTTTTCTGAAGAATTACCTTACTGCTGTGCACCGGTGGGAGCGGAGCTGGTCCCTTCCTTGGGTTCAGGTTACACCAACAGAGTCAGGTTGCAGGGTGGGTCCAGCCCCAGTCCCATTGACCAGCTCTGCAGATGGGGTGTTCCCAGAGGAAGGGGACGTTTGTCACCTGTATGTAAATGCCTGTAAAGGTTTTCAGATGGCAGTGGTTCTCTGACTAAAGGTAGAGCATGCTGTAAAGTGCTGTGTGTGGCCTTTGCTTGTATTTCAAATTTAAGATTGTGGAATCACCCTGAAAGATTCTTTATAAGAGATCATTTGTTGGCTGGTTAATGAATACAAGTTGTTTGTTCTTGTAATGTAATTATTTTCCCCTATTTCATTTCATTTTCAATTTCAATGAAATGCACATTTTATTAGGAAAATTTTCAAACATAAAGCAACATTAAAGCGTTTAATGATGAACACGACACACCTAGGTCCTGCTGTTGCTGTACTTTCTCGGCCACATGTGTATCCATCTATTAATCCGTCAGCTTGCGGTCACTTTTTGATGCATTTTAACATTTATGCAGACATCAGTATACTTCTTCCTGTTTACTTGGATATTAACATAGTTATTTTTGAGAAAGCACAGAAAATAAGAATTTCATGCTCTTAAAACTTTAGAAAACTCTTGACACAAAGAATTTCTGATGATTTCTTATTATTTTAGAATTGATAGTAAGTTTAGAGACAGGAGGTCCTTTTTGTTCATTTTCATTGCTGTTTCTCTTTGAGTTTTTGTCTTTTTTTCTTTTTTCAAGTTTTGCTCCAGGGCAAAGTTCACAAAAGTAAGGCTTGAGGCAAAGATAATTTGAGTGTCACCTTAGAGCTGACTTTCCAACTTTGGGAGAAAAATGCATACTATTGCTTGAATTTCTGTTGGGGAAAATGTCTTTTAAAAAATCTGTCGGTATATATTTTTGAAATACAGTGAGTAGCTGGTCAATGTAATAATTTGCTAACCCTAGTCTTTCTTTAAGGTTCTCTTAACTGTAGATGGAATTGTACCACAAGGCAATGTTGTCCTAGGACATCTTTCTGTTATCAAGTTTAAGATATCAAATAGTCCGTGTCTTTTCACTGTAGCTCAGTGCTTCTCTAAAAGCATAAAGGCCGCCTGGAGACTTCGTTAAAGATACAGATTCTATCTCCATGAAGTTCTGAATCATAGGCTGGGGGTGGAACCCATGGGGCTTTTATACTTGTCCTAAATGATTCTAATGTAGATGGTTCACCACCCACCTGAAAATACTGCTTTAAGATTTATTGAAAATTACTGATGTGAGTGCAAAGAGAAGGGAATACTTACACGCTGTTGGTGGGATTGCAAATTAATACAACTGTTTTGGAAAGAAGTATGGAGAATCCTCAACGAACTAAAAAGTAGACCTCCCAGTTGATCCTGCAGTCCCATTACTGGGTATCTACCTAGAAGAAAAAAAAAAAAATTATTACGAGGACATTTGCACTCAAATGTATATAGTAGCTCGGTTTCCAATTACAAAGCTATGGAATCAACCCACGTGCCTATCAACCCTTGAATGGATTAATAAACTATGGTATCTGTATACCATGGAATACCATTCAGCCATAAGAAGGATGGAGACTTTATGTCTTTTGTATTTACCTGGATGGAGCTGAAGAACATTCTCCTCAAGGAGATGGAAAGTATCTCAGGGATGGAAAAACAAACATCCCATGTACTCAATACTAATTTGAAACTAGCATATGAACAACTATAGGCCCCCACAAGAGAAAACACAATTAAATTTGGGGAAGGGGGAAGTGGGAGTGCAGCAGTTCCCAGCTATCGGGTATAATGTAGGAGTATGGGGCACTACTGCTGGGTGAAAGACTCACCTACGATGGGGACTATCCCTTACAAACACAGACAATACCCCAATCGTATGTACCCGTACGTTAATCCAAAAAAGAATATTATTATCTCCGGCTGTTGGAACACAGTGTGACTACCCTGGCCATCTCTCCTGTTAGCTTTTTTGAGTTCTGTAACGGTGGCTCTCCTTGACAGATCGCCGTGAACGCCAGCGGTGTCCCCGAGCAGATACAGTCCCTCTCCGTGCATGACTCTCAGGTATGTTTCTCTGCCGGTCTTTCTATCTGAGATGCTTTTCTAAAGACAGAGCTAAGGAAAACCAACATTTTAGAAAGAAGAACAACTTTAGGGTAGTGCTACCAGATTAGTTCTTTACAAGCTCTCTTTTAAAATAGGTTACTGTTGACCAGGCATTCCAGGACCTCTGCCCTTTGAATGATAGGTTCAACAGTGAGAATTGATCACTCAACTGCTTCTGAAATTGCTGGTGCTATGGAAAAGAAGCAGGAGAGAAAATGACTCTACCCTTCTGTTATATTCCAGCCACAAAACATTAAGCTTAATTGATACTTTTCCTTCTCGCTCCTTGTTGGATTTCTGTAACCTGTTTTATTCCATAGTTCTTTTGTCATTGAACTTTACAGGCCAATTCGTCTCTACAACTTGCCTTATAAAAATAGTAGTGCAGGGTGGCACCTGTGGCTCAAAGGAGTAGGGCGCCAGCCCCATATACTTGAGGTGGTGGGTTCAAACCTGGTCCCGGCCAAAAACTGCAAAAAAACCCAAAAACAAACAAACAGAAAAAAATAATAGTCCAGTGACTATGAAAGGCATTTATAATGCGTATTTATAAAAGTTACATGAAGGAAGATGTGTGTTGTGAGTCGTGTTGGGTGGTGATAAAGGGTGTGAGCCATCCAGGGGAAAGACTGTGGACCCTGAAGCAGAGTAGGGGCTCGTGTTGTGTTCTGGTTTTGCTTTATAATTGATGTGCAGGCTATTTTATTCTCTAAGTAGTTGTGCTATAGAACATCAGCAGCCTTAGGTTCATAATGTTTTTCAGAATCTGCACATTGCAATTAAATTCATTTCCGTTTCACCTGCTGTGTGTTAGAGAGATGGTTAGAGTGACGGGACTTCGTGGTTGTGGGAAGCCTGTGGATAGACCAGTGCGTAGGTTTTATAGTTAAGGAAGCAAAGAGATTTCTTGCATAGTTACGGGAGCAAAGACTTGCAGAGATTAAGGGGCTTGCCCCTGTCACACCCCGATCAGAGGCCAGGCCAGGAGTCAGTTTAGGTGTCTATCCTAAGGCAACTCAGTAACAGACCGTGAGGTAAGAATATGAGGATTGGTTGAATGGTAAAGACAACTTAAGGATAATAATGGTGAGAAGGCAAAGAGCGTAAAGGAAACAAGGGAAGAGATTAGGATAACTAGTACTGTGTAATACTTTATAGTTACCGTATATGTAACTGTATATGTATTGTCATATTCTTCCAGCAACCTTTTGAGGCAGGTGCTGTCTGCATTTCGTAAATGGGAAAATAGACGCAGACAATGACCTGCTTGTGGTTCAGTCTGGGCAGTGGTGGAGCCAGATCTTGACCTGAAATGCCTTGTATTTCCTGCTCTTAACACGAAGCTCTGTTCCTGTCCAGAGGTTCATAGGATTAGGGGAGGGCTGTGTGGGAGAGGTACTTGTGGTTAATGGTCTATATTTAAGGAAATAGTTCTAGGCGAGAAAGGCAGGAAAGATAACCTCGGCATAATCTTCTGGATTCCACCTTCCCCTGCATTCTAAGAATAATGGTGCCTAACCTTTGGGTTTCGCCAAGGCCAACAGGAAACAGCCCATGGCTCAGGTGGCAGGTGTCTGACCCTCTTTGGACTTTGCCAGTTATTCATAGTGCTCATCCCACAACTGAGGCTTCTATGTGGAACAGTCACATCCACAGTTGTGTGGGGATTAGGCCTCATTCCAGCCTTCACACAGAGATGTCAGGAGGTCAAATCAGGCCTGCATGTGTAAAGATCTGGTTCTGAGATTTCCAGGAAGAAAGGCCTGTATGAATCAAGGGACATTGCAACTTCATTTGTTTCTTTCCTGAGAAAATTTTTATCACCATTGGCTATTTTGTTTTTAAAGGGCCAACCCAATGCTAGTGAAGATTACAGAGAAGCTTCTTGTGCCGTGAACCTCGTTTTAAGATTAAGGTAAATAATACTGTTTCTTCTGCATTGTTTTTCCTATGGTATATAATATTCTGATCGCCTTCATTAACTTTTCATAATATTAGCATAAGATAACATTATTAACTTACTTGATTTCCCTGGACAACCAGTGTCTGCCGTATTCCCAGGACTAATTGTATTCTTCTAATCGCTTTCTAAAGAAGAATAAGAAAGAAAAGCTCTGTAAGAATGTGTCTGCAGGCCCAGTGTACCTTTCATTAAATTTTATTTCCTTGCCTTTTCTTTCTTTTTTTTCTTTTTCCCTTTTTTTACAATTTAAGATCACAGTAAGAGATTTTTAATGAGTTTCTTTTCGCACTTCAGCAGTCAGTCTCTGACAGAAGCAAACCACGCTTCTACTACAAGCTGCCTGTTTAGGACATTTTTTCAGTGGCAGGTTTGATCGGCCACTGTGAAGAATGGCAGATAATATTTTGAAAGAAATCTCAGTCTTCTAGGAAACGGATACGAATATGGTGCCTGACAATGTCATCTTTGTCTATAGTCTTGTGAATGAAAGCTGTTTCTTTTCTGAGGATTTTTAAATGTAAAGGTCCATCTTTGTAATACGATTTGTTACGAATTAGGTATCTCAAGACCAAAGAAAATCATTTAAACTTAACTTTAAACTCAACTTTAATTGATGAGTTGAATGAAAGCACCCTCACATTTTTGAAGGTGTTTTAAAGGAAGTTACACGTACGTCCTTCTGACAGTTAAATAAAGCACGTGGTTACTAGACATTGTCAGAGCTGTAGCTATAAAAAGCAGGTTCATCCTCAAGGTTAGTTTTCAGCCCTCTGAGTTGTATTATTGTTGCCCTAATTGTGCCTTCTCATGGTCATTTACAGTTTGCATTTTCACATCCTTACCAGGGAACCTCACAATAACCGTTGGTGTGATTTAATTCAAAGTTGATTTCCCAGTCAAGAAGTGAAATTATTACAAGACTGTTTTTCTTATACTTGAAAGAAGCCTTGATTATTATTAATAATTAGCAAATTTGGTAATCGCCGAAGAATGAAATAGTCCATTTCCTCTTTGTTTGATTTGGAAGCCGGTACCTTTTCCATTTGCTTTTTATTTGTTCAGTTATTTACTCACCAACCAGTATTTATAGGGAACTCACTCGAGTGCCAGGCTCAGGGTATGTCACTGAGGTGAGGTGGTGAGCAAGCCCTCAGAAGTTCCCATCCAGCTCACTGAGTATGTGGTGTTGGCAGTGACCTTTAGAACCCGATGATCTTATGTGTGGAGGAATTTTTTATTTTATATGCACAGGAATCTTTTCTTCAGTTTTCCTTCTGGATGTTTAGCTAGCCTCTGTGCATACCAAAACTCACTCTTTCTCCATGATTGTTCTCTAGATACTGAAAAGCTGTCATTCTCAGATGTTTCTTCCTTCTGAAGATTCAGCTGACCTAGTTCTGGAGCTCCCATGGACTGTAATTCTGCCCCTTAGAGAAAATACCAGGTTCTCAGCAGAATATGCCAAAATACCTATTCCTGAGCCTTACTTCTGGATATTGTTTTGCTCTAGATCAGTGGTTCTCAACCTTCCTAATGCCATGACCCTTCAATACAGTTCCTCATATTGTGGTGACCCCCAGCCGTAAAATTATTTTCGTTGCTACTTCATAACTGTAATTTTGCTACTGTTAAGAATCGTAATGTAAATATCTGATATGCAGGAGACCCCCAAAGGGGTCGTGACCCACAGATTGAGAACCGCTGCTCTAGATCCTAGTGCAATATAAAACAGATGCATCCCTTATTTTTGTGAGACCTATTTGTATATTCACAAGGCTAGTTCTTATATTTCCCTAGGCAGAATAATGAAAATATCTTTAGCCTGGATTTTCATAACACGGTATCTATATTGCCTTCACAATCCTGGTTCCTTGCTATTAGTAACATTCAGTCTATATTTGCTTTTGTTGCCCTTGTCATCACAGGTCTGGGCTGTTGTTTTCATAAGTCAGTGGCTCAGATCACTGGTCCTATAAGATGCTCCATGAAAAAAGGGTCCCGTGTTCAAATAAGTTAAGAAGCAATGCATACTATCCATGTCTCTGGATACCAAGCGGGCAGCCTTATGACTTACATACTGTCATAGACGATGTAATGCAATTTCTGGTTTGAGTAAAGCATTGAACAAATACATTGCCATTAGTATATTTTTCATACAATAGTCAACATATTTGACATTAAAACATGTGTCTCTTAGAACCAGGTTCAGTGGTTTAGATAAATGATAAAGTTAGTGCTTAAATTGTTAATTCCTTCGTGTTAGATGCTTTGACGCCACAGCCCCATAGATGGCATTTACAGTTTTTCTGTAAATGAATGAAGCCCTGACAATTGTCATACATAGATGTGCTGGTGTGGTATGTTCCATCAGTTTGTTCATATGGATTTCCCTTTTTGTAAATTCATGCATTTATGACATGAACTTGGAGAGTGCCTGATGATTCTGCACAGCAGTAGACCCCAGATCAGTTCAGTGGCTCCTGCTTGTAGCGAAAATGGTCTCTAGGGGGATAGTTATTTTACAAAAATCCTTCAGCATGACAGATGTTATGTAATTCAGCTTAATTATTTTAGTTTCTCTATTAAAAGGTGCACTTAGCTACTTGTAAAGAATAGACTTCGTAATTTATGATTTCACAAAGAAAACCACATGTTAGAAGCAGGACTGACCTCTGTTTCAGTGTTAGCATGCCTGTGTCCAGCTCTATCATATCATTATTCAGAAGGAATTAGAATTCTTACAGTGTTCTCTAGCCTATAAAATAGGGTTAATTGCATAATTCTTACCAGTCAAGTGGCTGGGAGGCTTGATTAATTTTTCCCAGAAAGGTTAAATGGTGTAGGCGCAGTGTTGAGTTGGGCAATGCTTTTTTTGTGCATGTTCTTCCTCCCCACCCCCAAACAAACTACTTATTTACTGCTTTCTCTGTGCAAGGCTTTGTTGAAAATCCAAAGAGGAACAAGACAGGGTTTCTGTGCTCAAAAGAGCTTTACCGGGTAGGTGGAGAGATCAGATCTGCATAAGTGGCTGTAATGCAAGGTAGAAAGTGATAAATGCAATAAGAAGAGAGATAAAAGGAAGAGCTATGGGTAGTTGGAGGAAGGTGAGAGCTCTTTTGTCTGGATGTTATCTTTGGTTTGCTTGTTCCCATGGAAACCAGTGTTTATTTCTTTTTCAACAACCAAATTTTGACAAGAGTAATGGTTAGAATGAATCCGGGACAGGCTCAGGCCGTGGTCTCAGAAAGGGCTTACCAGCCTTCAATAGTTTCTAGCAAAACTGTGTTTATTCTTCACGGTAGTGTGGTGTATGTTATTACATAGACACCAAATTTTTAGAAAAACAGGTCTTTAATCTGAAAAAACATTCAGCAGTTTTTCTTAATTTTTAGATGTTCTCTTTTAGTTGTTTTCTTTTCTTTGGGAATTGGAGTCATTGTTGCACATCTGGGGTTTATCATTAGTAGTGTCCTTTGAAAAGATTAAGTCCCTACTGTGTGACAGGAGCTATGATAAGCATGTTTTTTGCTTTGTCTTGTTTAATCATTATAAAACCATCATAACATCAATCCTGTTGTTGCTGCCATTTCATAGGCGAGGCTCAGAGCCATGAAACAATTTGCCTAATCCTGTAAAGCCCGTGAGAAGCAGAAATGGGTCGTGCACCAGGTCTCATGTTCCTATTCCCTTCTCCAAAGTCCTGCACTCGGGGTTGCTACATTTACCTGTTTCCTCATTTAACATATCACATAAATATTCTTTTAACAGTGTTCCTGATAAAAATTCATCATTAAATATTGTGACAAGAATATCTGAAAATACTATCCTCAGAGGAGACACTAAAAACGATGATGCAAGTTGCAACTGGCATCTATAGTGCTTTACAGTTTTGAAAGCACCGTCCCATCACTTGCCTGATTTCATTTTTCCTTCATCTTACATTTGCTGCCAGCAGATGAAAAAGAAAGATAGGAGATGTTAAGTGGCTTTCCTACGGTCACAGAGCTAATTCCCCACTGGCTAACGTCTGGGTCTTCTGATACCGATTCAGTGTTATTGATGGCCTGCTGTAGGAGGTATTAGTAATAAGGTATAGGTAATGTAGAGAAGTATGAAGTGTTGCCTTCTGCGTATTAAAATCCTTCTACGGGAAAGAAAGTTAATATTCAGAAAAATTGGGTAACATAAGGGAAGCAAAATAGAAGAATTAAAAATCATTTATTGTGAGCTGACATCATTCTTTTATTTTCTGACAATGAGAAGACGGTGTTTGTAAGGGCAGATACTTTCAATAGCAGGGAATATATAGAGTTCTTTAATGATATTTATTACTTGTTTATTTTTAAGCTATAAATGTTCATCTTAGAAATTTAAAAAATCAAAATAAATTAAAAGATAACAAGATCTAGACACAAAATCATCCATAATATTACCAAAATTAAATCATCATTAGTTTCTTGATAAATATTCTTCTAGGCTTTTGTGGGGGAGGGGGAGGGAGTACATGTTAATGTATGCTTTAAATTTTTTAAATGTCACCCAGGGGTCCTCAAACTACAGTACGTAGGCCACATGAGGCGGTGTGATTGTATTTGTTCCATTTTGTTTTTTTACTTCAAAATAAGATATGTGCAGTGTGCATAGGAATTTGTTCATAGTTGTTTTTGTTTCTTTTTTAAACTATAGTCCAGCCCTCCAACGGTCTGAGGGACAGTGAACTGGCCCCCTGTTTAAAAAGTTTGAGGACCCCTGTAACACATTGTTTTATAATCTGTTTATTTTAGTAATATTTTTAGATATCATTTCATATCAATGAATGTAAATGTGTACAGTTCTTTTTAGTCCTTTTTAATAGCTGCCTTTTATTTTGATTGAATGTGCCAAAACTTACATTATAAAATAGTAGCTTTCTCGGTTTTTCAGTATTGCAGCATATAAAACCTTATATGGGCAAAAATTATGCTTGAAAACTGCCTGGTAGGAAAAGCCCTTTTAGCCTTGAACTTTGACTTAAGTGAAATGCTCTTAGACTTTGAGAAACCTGAAGATACATAACTGAGTGAGTCCAGTATCAAAGCGGATGGGGATTACTCGGGAGCTGGCATGGCTCTGGGGTCAGTGGAGATTGTCATTGTCCATGTCACAGCTCACCCTGGGTCAGGGCTGAGTTCTTAGCACAGGATTTTAACAAAGGCCCTGCGCTGAGGCTGCAAAACGGAATAATTTCTGAATTATAACTTGCTCATCGATGTTTGAACGCAGAGATAGGATTCCTTTTTAAAGTTTTTTTTTGAGGTTCTTATACTTTAAAGAATCCTCTCTTGGCCATTGGTGTGAGGACCCCCGGTGGGGTTAGAGAAAGTAATGTGTTGGCTGTAACAGCTGGAGGAGATGAATGATCACCCTTACCGTCTTAGAGAGTTTTTCAGCCTATTTTACCTCATGGCACACTTAAATTACGTTGATAAAAGAATTTTAAAAAAGATTATGCTTACTGTGCTTTGAACTTCTTTAGAAAATGATTAGATTAATGATCTTTGGAAATTTTTGTGGCACAACTAAGAGCCTCTCACGGCACAGCATAGCTGTTGAAAATCACTGTCTTAGAGCCTTATAAGCATCTAGCACATAATAGACTTTTGCATATGTATTGTGTAAGTGCCAACTGAGTGATTGATTATTTATTTATTTATTTTTATTTCAAATCATTATGAAGGTACGGATTTTTAGATTACATTGTTCTCACTTCTAGGGTAAAGCTTCAGTTGTAAAAGAGCCCCTCCCCCAGGGCCCGCTATGCACCCTCACAATGTGCACATTAGGTGAGATCCCACCTCGTGCCCTCCCTCCTTCTGCCAGACATCCTCCCCCCATCCCTCTCCCATTCCCTCTGTCCCTGTACTAGACTGTATTTGTGTTTTATTGTTCATACGAGCATGCAGTTGTTTATATATTGGTTTCATGTTAGTATGGAGTACATTGGCTATTTTTCCATTCTTGTGATACTGTACTAAGAAGGATGTGTTTCAGTTCCATTCACGTAAATGTAAAAACTATAAAGTCTTCATCTTTTTTAATGGCTGAACACCATGTTTCAAAAACTTTTTCATATCAGATGCCTCATGAGATTGTTCTCGCAGTTTTTTATAGTGCAGAGGTAAACAAAATACAAAAACAAACGTCTTTGGTAGATCTCATCTATAAAAATTCCCAAGTAAGTTAATCCTTTCAACGCAATCTAGTTTGTCCTTTTTTTATATAAAAGTCCTGAAAGATACTTTTTTAAATCCCCAAATACTATGTGGGTACAAATGTTTTTGTTTACATGGATTGCTTTGGTAGTGACTGAGTCAGGGTTATATACGTGCTATGATCCAGATAGTGTTCACAGGTTTTCACCGATCTTCCCCACCCCTTGCTTGATTTCCATTGAGTTTTACTTAAATACTCTGCCTTTAAAACTAAAATGGACTCCATGCAAGTTCAAGGACAATTTCTGTGGCAGAGATATAAAAGAGGGCCATGCCACAAGCGTTCTCTGCCTTTCATTTATACCCAGCTTAGATCACCTCCCCCCAGGGCTGTCACCACTATCCACCTGACGCCACTTCTAGGCATCGGGGCCAAGTCTCATAGTTTCAGGTTTAAAGTGTGAAATGCTTCTTCCCCTGGTACCATCTTTGGTAGTAAATTTCCTAATAAAACATTTTCATCACCCCTTCCTTTCCTCACGAAAATTAGAATGGTAAAGACAGACACGTGCAGGCAGCTAGAAGGTGCAAGCTGGCATACCTCTTTGGGGCTCACCCACGACCCATTCTGATGCAGAGGATTTTCAGGGGAATCCCATGTGACCTCAGAGAAGTGGAGAGATTTGTGCAGTGCCACATGACCAGTCAGTGTCAAGGCCAGGAATTGAACCCCAGTATCAATTTTTTTGTTTGTTTGTTTGTAGGAGATAAGGTCTCATTCTGTCCCCCAGGCTGCAGTGTAGTGGCACAATCATAAGTCACTGCAGCCTGGAACGCCCAGGATGAAGCCATCCTCCTGCCTCAGCCTCCTGAGTAGCTGGAACCATAGGCACAAGCCACTGTGGTCAGCTTCCAGTATCAACCTTGGAGTGGGGTGGAGAGGCCGCCTCCTGCTCTCCTCTCCTCTAGGCTCTGTCGCTGGCAGTGGTTTTACATGCTGCACCAATCGTTTTGTCATATTTTTGGGACTCTCACATCTTCTGTGAAATCTTAACTTCTTTCTGATGAGCCTTTTAATGTCATTGCACAGATAGGCATGAAGAGAAAATGTCTTAAAAATAGTGGGTACCTTAAAAAGCTTTGGTGGCATTTAAGTCAATGTTAATTACCTGATTCCTTGGCTGGTAATAGCCTGAAATTTTCACAAATGCCGTAGTATTTTAAGTTACCTTCCTTGCCGCTGTGCAGAGCCTGTCTCCCTTATCCTTATTTGTATTCCACCTCTTCTGGCTGCTGATGAGGTAACCTGCTGCTCTTAGCATTCTAAAAATTCTCCTCTCCAGTTTTATCGGGGAAGGTTGTCTCTCAGGACTTGTCCTCTTGATCAGAGATGAATAATTCTGGAGACTGTTTGCAAAGTTATTTCAGTTCTCAGTTACCATGTCCCTGGAGATAATGAGTGGTAAGATTTCTTCCTCGAAATGTTGAGTCTTGGAAAGGTAACAAGCATATTGTAGTTTGAGGGCTTTCTTCCCATTAACTTTTCTTTTCCCCTTGAAACCAGACTTCTTGGAATATAACTTCAACTTTATTTTGCAGTCCCCAAAGTTCTAGGAAACATCTGTGGTAAAATTCATACAAGTTGTCAACTGGTGGTATTGTGGGACATCTGACATCTCTGCTTCCCAAGGAATTCCATTGGTCAGTCTTTTTATTAGTTTTTATTGCTGTCCTGCCAAAATTTTTTTTTTTTTTTTTTTTTTTTTTTTTTGCAGTTTCTGGCCAGGGCCGGGTTTGAACCCACCACCTCTGGCATATGGGGCTGGCACCCTACTCCTTTGAGCCACAGGTGCCGCCCTGCCCTGATAAATTATCCCAAACCTAATGGCTTAAAGTAGCACAGGTTATTGTCTTCTAGTGCTGTCTAGCAGAAGTTCAACAAGCATCTCAAGGGGCTAAAACCAAGGTGTCTTCAGGGCTATATTCCTTTCTGGAGGCCCATGGGGGCAGTCTATTTCTTTACCTTTTTTAGCTTCTGGGGACTACTGGCATCCCTTGGCTCTTGGCCCCCTTTCTCCATCTGCAAAGCCAGCAACTTAACATCTCTCCTACCCTGCTTCCATCATCGCATCTCTTTATACGAACACTGAGAGGAAGGATTGTTTTTAAGGACCTATGTGATTAGAATGGGCCTACCAGGATAACCTCCCATCACAAGGTCCTTAATGTAATCTTATCTGTAAAGTCTCTTTTTCCCAGGGGAAGATAATATATTCACAGATTCCTGAGATTTGCCTGTGGACATAATTGGCTGGCCATTATTCTGACAATAGAGAAAGATTTTATTTATTCATTTATTTTTTGCGTTTTAGTAGAGAAAGATTTTAAGTGTCTCTGTTGAGTTCTTGGTATATAAGTTCTTTTCTAATTTTTGTTATGCTTTCTTTCCGGTCCCATATTTCATGGTATTACAAGGACTGATGCAATGCCTGCCACATTGCTAACATTGAAGGTCCTCTCAAGTTGGCAGTGAACTTCCATGATCTTGGATCATTATTATGGAGCACATAGCGTGGGTGCCCAGTATATGCCAAAGGCTACAACGAAGATAATACATGTGTGTAAATATTACTTTTTTCTCTCTTTATAATTACCAAAGAAATATGGAAATCATATGGAAATATGCAGTTGCCTATCTCCATCCTTTTAGTTGGTGAAAGGGATTGCTTACAAGGTAATTTGTAAAGGTACATCTATGAAATCTCTGAGATAACGATCTGGATCTTTGGTTCTCATGTAGTTCCCTCATTTAGAATCTAACACCCAGCTCTCTACACGTAGAATGGCACCCTACACATGTTTATTTCCCAAGGAAGAATGAACACAGATTAGGAAAGTATAGTACATAGCCAACGAATTGCAAATCCTTAGTTGCTGGCTGGAGTAATAATTACTATTATAGATAGTATTTACTTCCTGTTAGCAATATGCAAAGCATTATGTTAAACGCCCTTAGCCTTGTTGCCTTTACTTACAACAACCCTGTGAAATGTATACTAGTATTATTTTCATTTACAGATGAAAAAACATAAAGCTCAGAAGTTAATTTACTTGCCTAGAGAGTTATCCTACGGTTTTGTACCTAAGCAAGAATTCTAACTTGTGTTATCTGATCCTGGTGGGCGCTCATGTAATCACTCCCGTGGATAACTTGCAATTAAAGAAAAGTCCAGAAGTAAAGATTGGTAGACACTAAGTTGTGGATTTTATGCTAAGAAATTCTAGTTTCATTTTTGTAGGTAATAGAAAGTAATAAAAATATTTTTGAGGTGACAATAGGCAACATGGTGAGAGAATTACCAGGACTTTTGCTCACTTATAAATCGGATTGTTTGTCCACACCTCTATTCATGTCATTATCCAACATTCGCTGTACATTCCGTTATGTGACAGATGGGAGGGTTCCTCTGGTTAGCTCAGAGGAATCTTTGTTTTCTTTAGCTCACTCTCAGAGATCCTGAGTCTTTTATATGCGTTTTTTCCCCTTCTCACCTGACAGTTCAATGAGTGGCTGGACAAGGGCTTAATGCTTTTACAAGCTGTTCAGTGACCACTGCTTATCAGGGCTTTCACTAGTTGTTCCTTTTGCTAATGGTGATGAAAAACATCTTGTCAATAGTGTGATGCTTCTGTCTGTTGCTGGCACTGATCACATTTAGCCTGTGTGTTGCTGCTAAGGGCACCACACAGGTAAAAGAAGCAATCACCTATGGAATTGCAGAATTGGAGGGAAAAAAGGTACAGTACCTGGATATGGTGCCAAGTTTGGATGCCGGTAGCTGGTGATGAGGATGTTTCGAGGCTAGGAGATAAGCAGAGATGTAACCGGAGGACAACAAGGATCTGCAACAAAGGAGGTGGAAGGAACAAGGCCAGAGCCATGTTTTGGGGCAGAGCGGTTCAAGTAGTGTTTGTAGCAGGTTTCATTTACGCAGGCCCAGATCTGTGTCTGGGTCCAGGAGATAACCTCTTAAACAAATGGTCTAGTTTCATAAGGTCATTTGCACTCGAATGTTTATAGCAGCACAATTCACAATTGCAAAGATGTGGCAGCAACCCAGATGCCCTTCAACACATGAATGGATCTATAAATTGTGCTAACATACACACCACGGAAATACTATTCAGCCATTGAGAAGATGGAGATTTCTTATCTTTTATAACAATTTGGATGGATTTGGAGAATATTCTCCTAAGTGAAGTATTACAAGAATGGAAAACAAGCAATCACATGCACTCAGTTCTAAATTAAAACTAACATAATAACTATTACCTGCCCACATGAGAGAAAAACTCAAATTCAAGTAGGGGGAAGGGAAAGGAATTGGACAAATTCTCACCCAATGGGGTACACTGCACGCTTCCTGGATGAAGGACACTACTACCCTAGGACTTTAACCTTACATAAGCAAACTATATAACTGAATCATATGTACCCCATATTAAACTGCAATTTAAAAACAAGAGATTGAAAGACCAAAAGAAAGTAGTCTGGTTTAGCCCACTGTTTTTGAAAGATGATAACTTTGAAACGTAGACTAAGAAGGTGGTTGAAAAAACCTATCCTTTGATAAAGATCTCAGTTGAGTCAGAATTGGGCTGCATAGAGTAACTAGAGATTATCCTCAGAGCTTTCAGGCTCTAGGCCACCTAGAAATCAGACTCTCCTAAAGTATGCGAAATACTCTTTTCAAAAATTTTCAGAAAATAAAACTCTACATTCTCCTCTGGTAATCTACTCAGTTCAGCCAATTTCCCAAGTAAGGGAAGTAGTTAAGTAACTTTAATCTCCAAAGGAAAGTATGAGTTTTGGTGGAGTTTTTAATGAATTTGGAAATCGAAGATGCTGTCAGGCGTACCTGGCCACAAAATATTTAAGTCATAAGTCTTCTTGAAAACCTCTTTGGTTGATGTTTATTGGCAGAGTTTATCTCTTTTCAAAAAAAGCACCGGAAAGCTTTTGCCTTGCTTAAGAAAGCAAGCCACTCTCTCTGACACAGACAGCCCTGGGAAGGAGAGGTTGGTCTCCCACACCCATAAGATTTGGGCCCTTGGTTTGTACTGTAAGTCAGAGCATGCTGCAGTGGAGACTTTAAGATGACTTCTCAAGTCCCTGTGTGGGAACTTTGCCAGCTGACAGCCTTTGTTGTCTTCATGGGGAAGCTCTGGGGAGTCAGTAAAGTCAGTCTGCTGACCTTTGTCTAGAGTCGGTTCTAGGGTTTCCTGCAGTGGAACAGATACAAGGTCAGCTCCGTCAGCAAGTTGATGAGGTTTTTGTCCTTTGATTCATTCTCTTTTTATGGTTTGTACCATTTTGCTCCCTCCCCTGAAAGAGAAAGCTTTCTCTGAGAATGTTCGGATGAATTATTAGTCCTCTAAAGTGCTTAAAATGAATGTTTATTACTACAGCATGGGCTATACCGTTTTAAACTCAAACATCGTAAATCACACTGAGGATTCTAGTCAGCCTGGCCTTTTGACTGCATTAGCCTAACTGCTGGGTTGCAGGGAAGTGTAGTGTTTGCTTGGAGTATTTTTAGCAATGTCCAAGTACGTAAGAAGAATCTTTTATGTTCCTCAAAATGTTCCATCTCTTTTACCTCTTTCTTCTAGAAAATCTAAAAGAAAATAGGGAACTTAAAAATTAAATCAGATTTAAAAGATATTTAGTAGTTCTTTATCCATTTCTTTTTAATAAGTTTGTGGAACAATCTAGACTTTCTGGGGTAAAAAAGTCTTCTTTTTCTTCAGTCACTGCTCTTCTGCGAGCTCTGACGAATCTTCCTTTCCCATTTTTTAATGGCAGCATGGTCATTAGGCCATAATTTTTCAGTCCTTTAGGATATAAAATGTCAAATCTAGTTTAAACTTCCAGTTTATATTCCATTTACCCTCACCTCTCCCCTCACACATCTGTGCCTTCTTCCTCATGAGGGGACACAATGCTTTCTCCCCATTTGGGCTACTTTCTCCTCTTGGCTGTCACCACTTCTCTAAGACTTAAGTGGCTCTGCCAGTGTCCTCTGAGGCAGATACTGTCCAAAGGCTGGTCTTGAGAGGTGACCCTGGTAGCCCCTCTGAAGAGCTCTAGGCCGGCTTCACTTCTTCCCTTCACGTGGGGAGGTGAGCGTGTGGCCTTCAGGGGGGTAGAGGTGAGATGGCCTGATTTGGGCTGCGTTCCAGCTGATTGCTTTGCATACCACGCCGTGCATGTGGTGTTCACGCTCACTCTGAAGGGTGCTGCTGCTTTGCACTCTGCTCTGTCTCCCTGTTTTTCTTTTCCTTGATCAGGTCATTAGGGATAGAGCTGACTGGTAAGTCTGCATCCTGGGCAAGTATCTATCCAGGGAGTGAGCTACCAGCCTTCCTTCCCTGCAGCCTCTCGAATTTGTAGCGGACTCTCAGGGGTTGGAAGTGGGGAGCCCCAGCTCATTTCCCAGATTGATAATTTATGATGATTCTCCATCATTCTGTACCCTCCCCCACTTTTAAAAATAAAGATAGGAGTTGGGGGAGTCATAGGTCATGATTGGGGCTAGCATAACATTTTGGCCAATTAATAAGCCTTGAAGGAGTGGCTGGCCTCTCAGATTTGCAGTCTTCTTCAGAATATGTGGTACCCAATAACCTGTTTATCTTTAGTTTAGCATTCTAGGAACCAGTTCTGGGATGACAAGAAATGATGCCCTTAATATCCACTGACATAATCATTCATCTTTTTGTACATTGAACTCCCTCTGCGCACGTTACCATGAGAATATTGTAAAACGTAAACCTTGATTTCTAAGGATCTGCTTATATTTTAGTTTAAGAAAATAAAGATATAAACATAGGAAATGTTAAATAGCATATAAGCAAGTGATGAATTGCTCAAATAAACATAATTGAGAATAAAGGTGTAGTTCTGGGATACCAGTGTGCACAGGAGGGGCCAGCTCAGGCTGTCTCTGGCCTGCTGTGGAGGTGTGCAGGGGTCGGTGAGCCGGGAAGCCTGAGTGTTCCTGCTCTAGGGGAGCTTGCAGGTCTGTGGTGCAGCTTCTAGCTGTGCTCTGCAGACTGAAAGGAGACGGAACACCAGGATGTGGGAGGAACAGAAGAAGGAATGTGAAAAGGCACCAGCGTATAGTTTTCAGGCTAACTTGATTTTTTTTTAACCAGACTGAGGTTTGAAATAACATCCTTGTATTCTTTTTTATAACTCTTTTGGTCTTTTGGTCGCTCATAGTTCCTAAGATGCAAATGAGGAATGCATTTACCCCCCCACCCCCACCCGACTTTTGCCTTTACTTTTCTAGTATTTAAATGAAGTTGGAAAGAGTTTGCTGTTTCCTGAATGCTTTTCTCTTCTCTGTTGATTCCTCTTCAGTATACTTACTTATTTTTTCCTGTCTTAAAGGAGAATTTAGGACCCTTTAATTTAAGAATTTAAGACCCACTCTTTGGCAGTGGGTCTGTCACCTCTTTGGGCCCGTACACGTGTTTGGTGGGTTTGCAGGCCCTGTCTGCCTCCCAACTTCTCCCACACCCCGCATGCTGATTGCCTCTCCAAGTCTTCCTTCCCTTCCCACAAAGCCATGATTGACCTGCCTGGGTCTGCACCATCACAGTACAATGAAGTGTATACATTTGGTTGTTTGCAGATTTGGTGGGGTGTATGTGTATATATCTAATTTGCTGCTTTCTTCTCTTTTTCTGAAGTCCTGGTCACTTTACACTTTCTGTTTCTCAGAGAATTATTAGAGGCTGCTCTTTTCAATGTTATCATCTTTTTTGTAAAGAGCTTTTGGGTCGGATCTCAGTATTTTATCAATATCACTTTAAGGACAAATCAAGCTGATGCCCAGTAACCTCTCTTAGGCTAGAATTGACTTTATGATGTTCAGCAAATCTCTATGTTTAAGGATTCAAGACTTATCACATTGGCCTTGGACTTCATGTTACATATTGAGAGATGAGGAAAGGGCATCTATATTTTTTCCCATCCTGTTTGCTACTGTGTAGTTGGTGTTGAAACAGTAGAAAGGTCCATTAGTCTAAGGTTACCTTAAAGGGAGATTATCTCTGCCATTAAACTGACAGTACCCTTGATGTAGACCACAGTGTTGCCGGGACCTCTTCCCCTGTTCCTCAAAGCCAGCTATTGTTGATTTACTTATGTTCCTGCATGCCTGAGAGAAAAGGAGCCATCTAGAAATGATACACTTTACCATGGTGCAGAGATGAGCAAGAGCTTTCAACAGCCACCCCCAGAGACGGGAGTAATAATTATTTTTATAGAGTGCTGCTCTGTTCCTGATTTGAAAGGTTGCTTTCCACTAGCTAAATCCTCACTAATAATGCCCTCTATTATTGTTCTGACATAAAGAATCGTGAGTGTGGGGAATTATCTTTTATAAAGAGATCCTCATTCTAGGGGATTTCTATACTGGGTAATCTGCAGCTTCCTGAGTACAAATAAAAAATGGAAATCAAAATCCTCTAGCTTTTTATAAAGCATAGGCAGTAATGTGGCTGAAAGTTTGAGGGCAGAAACTGTGAGAGGATGAAAATATTCACAGAGTAATACATGCTAATGACGAGGTTTAGGTCAGAAGTCAGGAGGAAGGTGGGAAGAGGACTGTGGTTGTGTCCACAGCAGCCTGCAGCTTTGTTGGTGGCCAAAAGTTGCGCCTGTGCTGGGCTTTTGAGTTAACAGAATTCCTTCCTGCTGTGTCACTCCTGCAAGGAGACTTTGCGGAGGAAATTCGTATTTACATTGCTCCTGCTTTTTAAAATTTCAAGTCAGCTGCAACATGATTTAATCAAGTAGGGCAACATTGTCAGGCTACATTTTGAGGGAGTTTGCCTTCTGCGCGCGCACACACACACACACACACACACACACACACTCTTAATTGCTCCTATTAGTGTGGTTTGTATTTATTTTCAGTTAGAAAAGCAGGAATCATCAGCCTCCGGATTAGATTTGTCTCTATTAATTATTTGTGAGTTATTTTTGTGCTCAGTGGCTCAATGACTAACAAGTAGAATGCCTCAGATTAATTAATTCCATTTGTTCAACCGATTTCTTTTTAGTAGTGTAAAAATGAATAAAACAAGTGATCAAGGGAAATGCACTCTGGTTTCTGAGTAAAAGGAGGGGGTTTTGAACTATATTTTGTATTTATAGCCAAGGGCCAGATTAGTTGAAGATTGATTGGGGAAGAGAGGTAAAATAGGTAATAGTTCTTAACCTTGGGAGGATGAGTATAGATTTAAAAACTCAGATTAAAGCCATAGCTTGCCCACTGCCTCCCCTCACCCAAGTGCATTTTTTAACACTTACATAGCATTTTGCAGGTAGTTTAAGTAGGTTTACTGACCCTCAAAAATCATCTGTGGACCCCACAGAGCTCCTAAATTAGAAGGAAGGGAGCTAGAATTTAGATCCTTGAAACCTTTGTTGTTATTGCTGTGATAGTTGTTCCAGGAGTGCTCAGACTCCATCATAACCCCAGCCTTTGAATTGTGCTAACTTGACTCTGAAAACAAATTGTGTCAGAATGTGGTCTGTTCATTGTTTTAAATTTACAAAGGGAGAATTGCTTGTTTCTATGGTAAGAGTATAGGTTGCATGGGAAGACGATTTTTAACGGGAGAATTCCTCCATGGATAGATGGACAGATGGGCGTAGGGAACACCAACCCAGTGGCCGTGGAGAGGAAGGGAAAGGCGCCATCAAAGTTCAGAAAATAGTTGCTTTGCAGTTTTAATTTCTACTGATTGCTCTTTGAAATATTAGAGCAATGTGAGACATGGAGAAGGGAAAGAGATAAGCAGCAATTCAAACGAGGAGACGTGATGGGAGGTAACAAAACTTCAATGAAGACCACTGAATTCAGCCACTCGCCAAAGCCCACCGAGCTTCAATCACTTGTCTCCGTCCTAGGCTTCTGCCTAGGAAGTGAAACCCACGGGCTTTTCACTTCTTGCTTTCTCCCCTGTCTCTCACTCACACATTCTCTGTCATGCCCTGATTTCTGTACCTATTTTTTGCTGGTCTGGCACGGTCACCTCCTTGGATTTCCTTCCTGAGTTTGTTCTGGTTTCCACATGGCCCTCAGCTCTGCTTTCTTCTCTGGTTCGGTAATTTTTTTCCTCCCTTATCAGAGGCCGGAAACAACCTACCTAGGTCCATCCCTAAGCTCTCCATAAAGGGGTGCTGGTGACCTTAGACATGCAATTAGTATAAAGTATGGCACAGCCCTTATGCTCCACATAACATGTACTTGAGAGTATGCCACTTATTAGAAACAGTGTGAGAAAAATATGTGTATGTCTTTATTGTCTTGTTTTGAACTAAGCAAGAATTAGTTCAGTAGTTAAATTAGAGGAACTGTGAGATATGTGAAGAAAATAGCATATTGAGTAGATGACTTAGGAAAAGGGGATCAGTGTCACATATTCTAGAAATACTTAGAGAACCCCAAATTGAGTAAACATTGATGTGACCATGTGAAGTAAATGAATGATTTATTCTTTCTATGCCTTTCTTCCAGAGAAGATTTGAAGCAATTTATAGTATACAAACAAAAAGAAGGAGAAATAAAATGAAACTAAAAACGAGATTTTGAGTGTGGAAATAAGAATTGGACCAGGAACTCAAAGTACTGTAGTTATAATCATTGGGCAGTAAATTTAACTTTCAGCTTGTTAGTAAACAGGAAATTATAAATTTGAAGATAAATTATATAGACAACTATATGTATGTCTCCAAATAAAAATAAACTTGTAAGATTAAAAAATTATATAGAGAGGCATGTTTGTACTTGAGATTATTTATTTGTTTATTCATTTTTTAATTAAATCATAACTGTACATTGATGCATTTATGGGGTTCAGTGCACTGATTGGATACACAATGTGAAATGCTCACTTGAACTAAGTAACGCATTCATCACAATTATACTCATTTCTTAATAGTTTTGAAATGCACCATTGAATCATACACATTATGTGAGGTTCCCCCAAATGTTCTCCCTCCTCCCTCCCCTCTCCTCTTCCCTTCTACTTTCTGGACTAGAGTTATGTTTTACATTCATATGAATGTGTAGGTGATTATATATTGATTTCATAGTAGTATTGAGTACATTGGGATACTTTTTTCCCCATTCTTGAGATACTTTACTAAGAAGAATATGTTCCAGCTCCATCCAGGTAAACATAAAAGATGTAAAGTCTCCATTTTTTGTGGCTGTATAGTATTCCATGGTGTACATAATACCATAATTTCTTAATCCATTCATGGGTCGATGGCCACTTGGGCTGTTTCCATGTCTTGGCAATTATGAATTGGGGTGCAATAAACATTCTGGTGCAAATGTATTTGTTGTAAAATAATTTTTGATCATCTGGGTATATACCTAGTACAGGAATTGCAGGATCGAACGGTAGGTCTACTTTTAGTTCCTTGAGTATTCTCCAAACTTCTTTCCAAAAGGTTGTATTAGCTTGCATTCTCACCAGCAGTGTAGAAGTGTTCCCTTCCCTCTGCTTCCACACCAACATCTGTAGTTTTGGGATTTTATGATACAGGCTAATCTTACTGGAGTTGGATGATATCTCAAAATGGTTTTGATTTGCATTTCTCTGATGCTCTGATGAACATTTTTTCACATTTGTAGGCCATGTGCCTGCCTTCATCAGAGAAGTTTCTGTTCAAGTCTCTTGTTCACGTAGAAATGGGGTTATTTGTTCTTTTCTTATTGATTAGTTTGAGTTCTCTGTGGATTCTAGTTATCAGACCTTTGTCAGAGACATAAGCTGCAAAAATCTTCTCCCATTTTGAAGGCTGTCTGTTTGCTTTACTTACTGTGCTCTTGGCTATGCAAAAGCTTTTTAGTTTGATGAGATCCTAGTAATTTATTGTTGATGTTTCTTCAATTGCCTGGGGGAGTCCTCCTCATAAAATATTCTCCCAGGCTGATTTCCTCAAGTGTTTTCCCTGCACTCTCTTCTATTTTTTTTTTTTTTGTTTGTTTGTTTTGTTTTGTTTTGTTTTTTGCAGTTGGTCAGGGCTGGGTTTGAACCTGCCACCTCCAGCATATGGGCCCGGTGCCCTACTCCTTTGAGCCACAGGCGCTGCCCTCTTCTAGTATTTTTATAGTTTCATGTCATACGTTTAAATCTTTTATCCAGTGAGAATCAATTTTTGTTAATGGTGAAAGGTGTGGGTCCAGTTTCAGTCTTCTGGAGGTTGTCAGCCAATTCACTCAGCACCATTTGTTAAATAGGGAGTCTTTCCCCCATTGAATGTTTTTGATAGGCTTATCAAAGAGCAAATGCTGATAAGTAGCTGGGTTCATCTCTTCATTCTCTATTCTGTTCCATAAATCTACGTTTCTGTTTTTATGCCAGTACCAGGCTGTTTTGATCACTAAGGATTTATAGTATAGCCTGAAGTCTGATAACGTAATACCTCCTGATTTGTTTTTATTTCTGAGTATGTATTTGCTATTCGAGGTTTTTTCTGATTCCATATAAAACAAAGCACTATTTTTTCAAGCTCTTTATGACAATGGTGCTTTAATAGGGATTGCATTAAATCTGTAGATTGCTTTGGGTACTATGGACATTTTAACAATGTCGATTCTTCCCAGCCATGAGCATGGTATGTTTTTCCATTTGTTAACATCTTTAGCTATTTCTTTTCACAGAGTTTCATATTTCTCTTTATAGAGATCTTTCACGTCCTTTGTTAGATAAATTCTCAAATATTTCATCTTCTTTGGCACTACTGTGAAAGGAATAGAGTCCCTGACTTCTATTTGCAGCTTGACTATTGTTGGCATATATAAAGGCTACTGATTTATAAGTATTGATTTTATATTCTGAGACGCTTCTTTATTCCTTGATCACTTCTAAGAGTTTGTATTTGAGTCCCTGGGATTTTCCAGGTATAGGATCATACCATCTGCGAAGAATGAGAGTTTGATCTCCTCTGATCCTATTTGGATACCCTTGATCGCTTTCTCTTGCCTGAATGCGATGGCTAAGACTTCCAGAACTATGTTGAATAGCAGTTGAGACAGTGGGCATCCTTGCCTCATTCCTGATCTGAGTGGAAATGTTTTAAATTTTATTCCATTCAATATGATAGTGGCTGTGGGTTTGCTGTAGGTGGCCACTCTCAGTTTAAGATATGTCCCTTCTATGCCTGTTTTCTTAAGTGTTCTGATCATGAAAGGATGCTGGGTATTATCAAAAAGCTTTTTCTACATCAATTGAGAGAACTCTGAACTTTGTTTTTTATTTTATTGATGTGATGTATTGTATTTATAGATGTGTTTATGTTGAACCAACCCTCTAATCCTGGAATAAAACAAACTTGATCATGGTGTATAATTTTTTTGATGTGTTGTTGAATTCTGTTTGCTAAGATCTTAATGAATATTTTTGTATTGATATTCATTAATGATATTGGTCTATAATTTTCTTTCTTTGTTGGATACTTTCCTGGTTTAGGGATTAGGGTGATATTTGCTTTATAGAATGTGTTGGGAAGTATTCCTTTTTTTTGTTGGGAAGAATATATCTTATGCTTTGGAAAAGATTGTATAACATAGGTACTTGTTCCTCTTGAAAGGTTTGATAGAATTCGGATGTAAAGCCATCTGGTCCTGGACTTTTCTTTCTAGGGAGATTTTGTATTGTTGGTGTTATTTCAGTGGTTGATACAGGTCTATTCAAAATTTTTAATTCTTTCTGGTTGAGTATAAGAAGGTGGTGTACTTCCAGGTATAGGTCCATTTCCTTCATATTTTCATATTTCTGGGAATAGAGTTTTTTGTAGTAATCATTGAGGATTTTTTTAAATTTCTGGGGTATCTATTGTTATTTCTCCTTTATTGTTTCTGATAAATGAGATTAGAGATTTTACTTTTCTATTTCTGGTCAGGTTGGCCAATAATAAATTGATAATAAAATTATTAATTTTATTAATCTTTTCTAAAACCAACTTTTTGTTTCATTGATCTTCTGAATGATTCTTTTATTTTTGATTTCATTTAATTCTGCCCTAATTTTGGTTATTATTATTATTATTTTTTTCTACTGGGTTTGGGGTTGGAATGTTCTTCCTTTTCCAGTTGCTGGAGATGATCCATTAAGTTTGGCTTCCTCTCTTTCTATTTTCTTGATGAAGACTTCCAATGCTATAAATTTCTCTCTTAGGACTGCCTTTGCAGTATCCCACAGGTTTTGATTATTTGTTTCTTCATTATCATTTTGTTCCTTGTACTTGAAATTTAATTAAAGAATATATCTCATGGTTCTTCCTAGTGACAAATAGGGAACTTGACCTACTATATCAGGGGTCCTCAAACTGCAGCCCATGGGCCACATGAGGTGGTGTGATTGTATTTGTTCCTGGTTTGTTTTCTTTACTTCAAAATAAGGTATGTGCAGTGGGCATAGAAATTTGTTCATAGTTGTTTTTTTTGTTTTTTTTTTTTAACTATAGTCTGGCCCTCCAACGGTCTGAGGGACAGTGAACTGGCCCCCTATTTAAAAAGTTTGAGGACCCCTGCACTATATTTTTGTAAAACGTACAAAGATGTTCTTGATTTTTTTTTCCCCTCAAATTGTCCCTCTTTGAATTGTGTCATAAAGTTATTTTTTCAGGTTCAGACCCTGTTTTCTTTCCACTGATCAATTCTGGAAGAACTCTGAACTTAAAGAAATGTGTTTGTCAAGGCAAGGATAGCAGTGGATTCAACACCATCCAAAATGCCCATTTGTTGTGTGTTGATTTAAGGGAGTTGTTATATTTAGATATCACATGAGCAACTGGCAACATTACCATTCTCATAGAAAAATTTAATAATCTGATTTTTATGTCACACAGACAGAGGGGCCCTCATCTGCAAATGTGCTATAGAGAAGGAAACTGTGGAAGTATATCATGCAATTGAAAAAAAAAAAAAAAAAAAAAGAGCCTAAAATACTTTTCCTCAAATATTCAACAAATCCTGCACCATATAGTAGAGGAGAAGTGATTTTAGCCAAGGCAAATCACTTTTCATGTATGTGTGATAAAAATGTTTTCTTCTTCCATAAATCTAGGTGTATCTATGGGAACTTACACTATTTTACATGCTGCATTATAAATATATCTCTAAGAGTTTTACTTTAAGGGTTGAAAGGATTGTATATTTTTTGTGTTTACTGCAGCAAATATTTATCAGAAACAATATTTATTTTAGCATGTTAACATTAAACTTGTTAAAAACAAAGTCAAAAGAAATGCAGCTCCTGGACACACCTATTGAGGTCAGATCCTATGACCTTCCTACTGAACAGGTCCACATGGTCAAGGAACACATCTATTTTGTTCACCACTGTTTGAAGCTTATTAAACACTTATTGAAGAGATAAATGGAGCAGATTCTTACCTTCCTATATGCCATGTTAAATGGGCATAACAACCAGTAATTTAAAAACCAAGCCAAGTGTGGTGGGTTATGCCTATAATCCTAGCACTCTGGGAGGCGGAGATGGGAGGATCACTTGAGGTTAGGCATTTGAGGTTGCAGTAAGCCATGATGATGCCACTGCACTCTAGACTGGGTGACAGGGTGAACCTCTGTTTCAAAAAACAAAATAAAACCAAGGGGTTATTTAGAGATATTTAATGAAAGGGAAATTAAAAGCCAGCCTTTTTGAAAGTGGAGCTGGTTATGGGGATATGTGTCATTAGGAGATACATTTTCTTGATTCCCAGAATACATAAAATTAAAGGAGGTGTGAGTTTGGGACCTGTGCGGTTTTATGGCTTAATAGTTTCATGTACTGAACAGAGCTGCCATCACTTTTATTCAGTTTAGTAATTTTTTTTAAAATTCTACCTCTCTAGGAAGGCAGTGCTGTGTTATGTGCCAAGGGAAAATAACCCTTATCTTTGCATAGAAGATAGACATGTACAGAGATAGTTTCAATATGATGAGTTAAGTCCTGGATAATCCTAGGTTTAAAAAAAAAAAAAAAGTTCACTCAATTAACGATGTGAAGATGCCATTATGCTTGAATTATTTTCTTAGGAAAACACATGTAAAACAGAGAAATGATTGATCGTATCATTACTTAAAATCTGCCTTTCATTTAAAATTTTAGTTGAAGAGATATAAACACAAAGTTTATTGTGTAAGTTATTATATTTTGAAATATTGTCCCAGTGAGGTTATATGACAGTAATTTTCTCAAATAGAGAGTTCCTAATATCCCATTTGAAGGAGGCATATATTATATTTTTCATCTATATAAAAAGGATTACACTTGAAAACTTAGTGAAAAGTGCTAGTTGGAGCCCATTATTCAGAACAAGATCTAGCCAATTTTCGTGAAGTGTCTATGACCTTTTTCTCCTTAAGGCCACCCCCCTTTTTTGTGTTAGTTTTTCTTTCCTTTATTTCTTCTACCTCTTATCCATCCATCTTTATATTTATCCAATAAAAGTAAATGGAACACCAGTTCTAGTCTCAAAGTTAGGGATATAGAGGTAAAAATCAAAAGCCACAGGTGGCTTACAGTGAGGAGGTCGTTATGTAACGTACAGGTCACAGTGCAGTGTGACAGGTGCTGTAATGTACAGGATGATCTGGGAGCAGAGCACAAGGATGGGTATCAAGTTCTGCCTCAAGCTGTATAGGGGGTCTCGGGAAGGGACAGAGAGGAAGAGGGAGATGTTTCAAGAGAAGGGATTCCTGGGCGGGATATTTTTATTTGGTCGTAGAATGTATTAGCATTATTTTTGTCTAAAAATGAGTTACTGAGTGGTGAATTACAAAATTCTTAACTTAGTTTTAGTTTTCTCAGTTTTAAAATAAACTTCCTTGAGGAATAACTTACATACAAGAAATTAGCTCCACTTAGAAGCAGTACATTTAATGAATCTTGGCAGATGTACATACCTTGAAACTATTGCAGTCAAGATGTGGGCCGTCCCCTCCTCCCAGGGACGTTTTCTCATGTCCCTTTTGTGGACCATCTCGCCCTCCAGTTCAGCAAAGGCAACTACTAATGTTCTTTTTTCAAACTACAGATCAGTTTGAATTTCATAAACTTTTATATGTACTCATTTGTGACTGAGCACTTAATTATTTTAAGATTTATCCATACTGTTGCATGTATAAATTGTTCCATTTCTTTTTATTAATGAGTAATATTTTATTATAGGGATACACTGTGTTTTGTTTATTCATTTACTTATTGGTAGATATTTGTGGTTTCTTCTTTTTTTACTATTGTGAATAATGCTATGGTAGTCTTTATGTGGAGTTTATTTTGATGTTTTTTGGGAAAACTAGTTGTGGAATAGCTGAGTCAAATACTAGGTGTGTGTTTAACTTTTTAAGAAACTGCCAAACGGTTTTGCAAAATGGATTTTCCGTTCTATACTCCCATCAGCAATGTTTGAGGATTCTAGTTCCTCTGTGTCCTTGTCAATACGTAGTATGGTCAGTCTTATTAATTTCAGCCATCCTCACAGGTTTTTGGTAGTATCTCATAATGACTTTAATTTTTATTTCTCTATTCAGTGACAATGGCATTTTCTCACATGTTTATTAGTTATTATTTTATCTTCTAATTAAATCTTCTGCCACTATCTTATTGGATTATCTTCTTATTACCAACTTATAGGAATTCTCTATATGTTCTGGATGTAAATTGGATATATGAAATATGAATATTTTCTTTCATTCTGTGGCTGGCATTTTAGTTTTTTACTGTTATCCTTTGAGGAACAAGGTTTTAAATGTTGATAAAATTTTTTTATGTTTTATGACTTATACTTTTTTATATACTCACTTGAGAAATTTTTACCTATTTTATTTATTATTTATTTATTTATTTATACATAGTCTCACTAGGTCACCCTCTATAGAGTGCTATGACATCACAGCTCACAGCAACCTCAAATTCCTGGCCTTAAGTGATTCTCTTGCCTCAGTCTCCTAAGTAGCTGACATTACAGGTGCCTGCCACAATGCCTGGCTATTTTTTGGTTGCAGTTGTCAGGGCCAGGCTCAAACCCTCCAGCCTTGTATGTGACTGGCACCCTGTCCACTGAGCTATGGGCACCGAGCCTTTTTACTATTTCAAGTTTGCAAAGATTTTTTTCCTTTTTTTTTTTTTTCCTCTCTATTTTCTTTTAGATTTTTTTACACCTTTACATTCAGATCTGGAGGTATTTTGAGTTAATTTTTGTGTATGGTATAAGGCAAAGATCAATATTCTTTTTCTTACTGATATTCACTGGGCTAGACCCCATTCATTTGATGAGCTAAGCATTCATAATCAATTATCATAATGAAAGTAATGATTTGGAGGGTAGGGACAGGAAAGATACAAAGAATAAACTAAAGGATAGTCTATCATCTAAGCAGTACCTCTGTTATCATTTTGGCCTCTTGCAAATACTCTCTGCTTGTGTGTGTGTGTTTGCAGCACCATAAGTATGGCTTCGTATCCAAGTCTGTCTGACTGTAGATGACTTTCCTCTGAATGTTTCAGATTCTCAACTAATCCTCAAGAGAGGATTCCTTATTTCACTATTTGTTTTTAATAACTGACCAAACACACTTAACATAGCGTTGCTTTTATTTTAAAATTTAGCTCCATTCTTGGCCTTTTCTTTTAAGTCTCTTTTACTCAAACGATGATGAATCATTGTAACACATCTTCTCTTTCAAATCTTAGTGGATCTTATTAAAAGAACTTTTCCTCCTCGTATAAAAGTAAAACGTGTTCATTAGAGGAAATTTGGGAAATACAGAAAGTTAAAAAGAAGAAAATGACTGCTCACAGAATCATCCCTAAGGAATAAGCATGATGAACACTTAGATATATTTCCTTCTATTTCTGTTACTCCACATATGTTTTTTGTTCCGATTATTTTGCATATGCAGTTTTGTACCCTGCTTTTTATGCTTAGGATTACGCTGTAACCATTTTCTTATGTCATTGAAAATCCTTTGTAAACAGTGTTTTAATAGCTCTATAATATTGCACTCTTGTAGATATTTCACTGTCACTGATTTAACTATTGTCCCATCACTGGACATTTAATTTGGTGCCCTATTTTTGCTGTCATAAGCAATGCTATAGCATAAACTGTGCAATTTCTAATTTATTTCATATGATAGATTCATTGATGTAGAATTGGGGTATAACCCTTTTAAAGGTTTGGAAACATTGCTGAACAACTCTCTGAAAAGGCAAGGTAAGTTTGTATTCTCCATAACAGTGAAGGAAGGTCAAACGGACTATATCCCTGGCCAGCATTTTGTGTTTCCTGTTATTTTGTAATCTTTGCTAACTTGATTTAGTAGATCAGAGAGTAGTGATTGAACTGTGTAGTTTGCATTTTTGCTGAGTCAACTCTTGAAATAGTCAGGTAGGCAAAGTAGGAGAGGGCGTGGAGAGACCTTTAGACAGTTACAAAGTTTCCAAGCCCAGTAAAATAACTCCCCCCAGTATACAAAGCAATTGATATTTCTGTTACTGCTCTAGGAGAATTCACACAATGTTCCTTTAAGTGTGTGTTAGTCTTAACAAAGCAAGCCTGAGGCTTTCCCTCGAAATGAAAATGTTTGTTTTAATAGCAGAGAAACAGATTATAGTGAACTCATTTGTTTTTAGTGATTACCTGCTCAGGTCCAGAGATCTTTATTTCCTCTTTTGAATCCTCTCAGATTATCTCTTTAATAATGATATGCAGGGGAACAATATCTTTAATGCGATCTCTTTGCCTCTTCTTTCTTAACCTCTTTCTGAAAACCCTTTGGGCATATTCTTCTCCTCACCCTTGCTCTGCCATGAGCAATAGGAATCCTGTTTCCGGTTTCCTTGCTGACTTGTAGAAGGCGGAAGCAGGGTGTCTGTGCCCAGTCCTCACTGTTTTGAGTATGTAGTGTGCTGCTGCTCTGAAGCTCAATCATCCACAGACACCCAGAGAAGGGTAAAGTGTCTCTTTCTCTAATCATGAGGGTAAGCATTTTTGTTCCTACCCAAGAACAGGGAACACATTTCTAGAGAGAGTGTAGAGTAGCTGTTGGAGTCCCCCTGTTTTCCCGTTCCTAGGGTCAGAACAAAGATAAATTGGGGTTGCTTAATGCCAGGAACAAACCAGTAACGTGGCACCTGTTTCCTCCAAAGCCACATGGGGATGTGTTTCTGACTCTGATGCAGTCTTGTTGTAATACCTCCTAACCTAATGATTAAAAATTACTAGAATGAGTGAGGATGGGAGACCCAGCCCATGAGCCTTCCTTTCCACTTCGTCATCTTTCAGCCAAGGCAGCAAGTCCTTTTCCTGGGTGGCCTCACAGTACTGAAGTTTTAGTGTTAGACAAAAGTAGTCACGTAGACTTTTTGCTAATCGGACAGAAAAATATTTTGTTACAAATTGAATTATTGCTTGATAAACCTGACTTTGTCTGCCTTAATGTAAGAAATCTGCAAAGCAACAATGAAATTCCTCAGTCATTTTTTTCCCTAATGCCATAGACGTGGATTTTCTCTGCCCTAGGCATCAGTTTGTCAGGTAACTTTAGGAAGCGTGAAGGCTGGGAGTGCTCTTGGGTCTGGTACTGCCTGCTGCACAGTAGAAGTAGCCCCTTT
Organism: Loris lydekkerianus; assembly: GCA_963574355.1. Lineage (NCBI taxonomy): Eukaryota > Metazoa > Chordata > Mammalia > Primates > Lorisidae > Loris > Loris lydekkerianus. Next base: position 119,958 of record CAUYPK010023050.1, read on the forward strand.
ACTTTTAAAAAATTTTATAGAATGTATTTTTTTTTTTTTTTTTTGATTTGTATTGTTTTTATTGAATGATGGTTATTTTCCTCTGGACATTTTTTTTTTTTTTTTTATTGTTGGGGATGCATTGAGTTACAATAAGCCAGCTTACACTGATTGCAATTGTTAGGTAAAGTCCCTCTTGCAATCATGTCTTGCCCCCAGAAAGTGTGGCACACCCCAAGGCCTCACCCCCTCCCTCCGTCCCTCTTTCTGCTTTTCCTCCCCCCCCCCAATAACCTTAACTGTCATTAATTGTCCTCATATCAAAATTGAGTACATAGGATGTATGCTTCTCCATTCTTGTGATGCTTTACTAAGAATAATGTCTTCCACTTCCATCCAGGTTAACATGAAGGCTGTAAAGTCTCCATTTTTTTTAATAGCTGAATAGTATTCCATGGTATACATATATCACAGCTTGTTAATCCATTCCTGGGTTGGTGGGCATTTAGGCTGTTTCCACATTTTAGCGATTATAAATTGAGCTGTAATAAACAGTCTAGTACAAGTATCCTTATGATAAAAGGATTTTTTTCCTTCTGGGTAGATGCCCAGTAATGGGATTTCAGGATCAAATGGGAGGTCTAGCTCGAGTGCTTTGAGGTTTCTCCATACATCTTTCCAGAAAGATTGTACTAGTTTGCAGTCCCACTAGCAGTGTAAAAGCGTTCCCTTCTCTCCACATGCACACCAGCATCTGTAGTTTTGAGATTTTGTGATGTGGGCCATTCTCACTGGGGTTAGATGGTATCTCAGGGTTGTTTTGATTTGCATTTCTCTAATATATAGGGATGAACATTTTTTCATAAGTTAGCCATTCATCTGTCATCTTTAGAGAAGGTTCTGTTCATGTCTCTTGCCTATTGATATATGGGATTGTTTTTCATGTGGATTAATTTGAGTTCTCTATAGATCCTAGTTATCAAGCTTTTGTCTGATTCAAAATATGCGAATATCCTTTTCCATTGTGTAGGTTGTCTCTTTGCTTTGGTTGTTGTCTCCTTAGCTGTACAGAAGCTTTTCAGTTTAGTGAAGTCCCATTTGTTTATTTTTGTTGTTGTTGCAATTGCCATGGCAGTCTTCTTCATGAAGTCTTTCTCCAGGCCACTATCTTCCAGTGTTTTTCCTATGCTTTCTTTGAGGATTTTTATTGTTTCATGCCTTAAATTTAAGTCCTTTATCCATCTTGAATCAATTTTTGAGTGGGGAAAGGTGTGGGTCCAGTTTCAGTCTTTTACATGTGGATATCCAGTTCTCCCAACACCATTTATTGAATAGGGAGTCTTTCCCCCAAGGTATGTTCTTGTTGATTTATCGAAGATTAGGTGGTTGTAAGATGTTAGTTTCATTTCTTGGTTTTCTATTCGATT